>JAAEAF010002205.1:0-139016 GCA_011037195.1 Triatoma infestans
ATCATCCAAACATAATTAGTTAGAAATAAATGGGTTGCCAAAATTCTGAGTTTCAAGAAAATTAGTAAACCGGAAGTGCGCTTTTACTGAACAGTTTTTTCAGTTTTCGACGAATTTCATTAAATTTGGTACACAAACTATAAAATTTATCAATTATCATTTTGAGAACTGGAGTAAGAGAAAGTTGTGTGAGTGTTTCACACCAGATTTTTTTTATCTAAGACCGCTCAACCTCATTATTTCTATTCTATGTACATTGTATTCTTATTAGATATAATATTTTTAGTAAGTAATTGGTTATATTTTCATTAGATTAGTTCCAACAAAACCTCAACGAATTTGTGATTGTCTGGAAGAAATAGGCATAGTTAAATAAACATATTCCAACAAGATTCCAATAAACTAATTCCAACTAATAATCAGATTTTCCAACATGGTTTGTGATCGATTTTAGAACTGTCCTAAGATAAAGTTTGTTTATTAATTCTGGTGCGGATATGCATACAGTGTATCATTTTCATTTGATTGAATGAAAGAAATTGTTTAGAGATGATATAATTTTTTTATAAAATAACAAACAAAGGTTCCCAAAAAATAAATTCAAATTCAATGACAAAATAAGTAACAAATCGGATATGCATAAAATGGTGATCACAAAACAAGCAACTAAGCGGGTTAACTGGTTATTGGAATGAACTTATTTTTCAAACATTTCTTATAAAATCTGGATTGTTCGCCTGGTTACTATCATATAAATTTACGTGTTTCTCACCATTCATTCTATTCCGACATAACTTTCCTATAATAGTGCCCTTTCTGTTCAATGAGAATATCAATACTTTGCTTTATATGAATTTCTCTATCTGAGACTTTTGAGAAAAAAAAATATATAGTATTAGAATAGAATTTATTAATTTGCCAAAAAGTTACAAAAAACATCTTTGTAGGGGAGTTTTTATAGATGTTAATTATTTAAGATAATTATTTTCATTAACTACCATCTCCATTCATCACTATCGTCTTTCTAAATTGCATGTCAACAATAGTTGTGTTTATGCGACTCTATAACCAAATAGCAAGATTACTAGAAATAATAAAACTGGATATTTTAATAAAATCACTTTATTGTATATTTAGAAGTTTGATAGTCTTTTTTTATAACGCAATTTTATATTATTAGAAATTAATCCGAAAGGTTAATTTACTTGTAAATAACTAGTAATTAATGTAGAGCCAAGGAGGAGTTAGAACTATTAATACATATTAGGGTTGAGATCAACCCATCGCCTTTTTTTTTGGTTTCAGAATTCATTCATTTGTTTCAGAAAGCATAAGTTCATCCACGTTAATATCACTATCAAGATAAGGATGGGAATAATTAAACAGGAAACAGGTGTGTACATTTTTAGTTGACAATGACAACTTGTTATGATACCAAGGCTGTACAAATGAATGGAAAGACGAATGCCATGGACATCTAAATGATACTCTTAAAGGGAACACATAATGAAAACGACTTACCATTTGAAATATCGTATTTTTTTTTTGTATGCTCGTTATGCACAAGAAAATTAATGTAGCGTGATTATATTACGGACGGGGAGAGGAAGATAAATGATAACGTATAGCGAATTTCCTATTCAAGACTAACTGACTCCACCACCATCATTACCATTAATGTCTATTAAAGTTGATGAGTAAGATAAGATTGAAAAAAAAAACGCACATAAATCTGTCATTGCTTCATTTAACTGAAGAATATGGTCTAGCACAAAGTTTCCCTAATTAATAAGAACAATAAGACACTTGCAGAGAGAAAGAGGCAATTAGGTAAAATGCAAATATATATATATATAATGAATGATAAATGAGCAGTACTGCATTTGTCAAACCTAGTGAGGAAAATTTATATTGAATTCCGTTTTTAGACTAGTGAGAGACAGATGAAGAAAGAAGACAGACGGTGGTAGGTGAACTTTTCCATTAAGAGAGGGGAGGGACTTTATTCGGTTCCTAGTAGTAGACCGGAAAAGTTGTAGCAATAATAGTATGGATGAGATTATGAGCTACCTTATTATAAGGTACCTTGTAAGGAAGACTGAAATATAAAGGAGAGGGGAAAAAGAGATGACGCAATGAAGCCAGTCAAGATTTCCCCGAGTTCGAACTTCTTCCTCACCTTCTTCTTGGCTTCAGATACTGTGGCACTGTTTCCATTAAAGCAGCATACATACATATTCTCCAATCCCTTCTTCTATAGAGAATATTCAAATGGCATTGAATTACCTGATTGAATTTGTCGGGAAATTAACCTTGTTTATCTTGCTTAGTTAGATTGCAAACAAATGTTTTCTGATTTCTATATTTCCTTCCTCAATGAACTTGCATCCTTATATAAATTCTTTATAAATCTCAAATAGAAATCTATTTGAACTATTGCTGACAATAAATTGAAAAGAATTGTAAAGAAGTTTTATACTATGTTGACATAAAATAAAAGGCATTAACTTGTTGATGATATATGTAAAAATGAATAGACTAATTGGAAAACTTGTTATCATTTGTTTTCTTATTATAAATATAGAATAAATAGGATAAACATCTATAAGGTTTAATCTGTGTGTATCATTATTACATTCTTTTATTTTCTCTTTTCAATTTTTCTCTGTTCGTATTCTTTGTTTTCATACTTGCTCTAAAAATTGTGACTAATATATATTAATTTTTTTTTTTTAATTTGAGGCTCGTCAACATCTATGGTCATTGGGGCCCGTAGCTTTCTCAGTGCATTGCCGCCCTCCGGACAGTGTTCTCTCAATACCAACAACACTGTCCATCACTACACTTTCTAGTGTAGAGGCTCCTAGGAAGAAAAAAAATCTAAGGGTAGCACTGGACTCGAACCCGGGATCTCCGCGTAGGAGCCCAACGCGCTTAACCACTTAGCTAATCCGTCCCCTATATCTATGAAATTATTTTACAGTAATATATTTTAACTGATAACAATTTAATAATGCAGATATTTATATACTGATATAGATTCAAGTTAAATTTTTTCTGGTTATTTCAACATCACTTTAGATAAGTTTATATATATAATATCATTTGGATTTGTATTGATTATTTTTAATTATTTTAGTTGTATTAATATTTGTAATGAAATATATAATTAATTTGTCATTTTTAAGCCAACCTCCTGGCTAAATATAACATTGAATGCTTATTATTATTCACAGAAGGGGAGGGCAAACCTTACGCTATATCCAAAGCCTCCCAGGGCCCATATAGCTACCCCTAAAGAATAACAACCACTGGGACTAGAATGAAAATCCAGGCCCAGGTTTCAACCATCTAAGTTTCACCACAGACCGAACAAATCGGACCAAAAACCTTAAAAGGACACAGCTTAAGATCCTCTACCGATATCCTATTCCGGCCGAAGGACCTAAACCTAATCTCCTCACAGCCCAAACAATCCGTCATCAGATGCATGGGTGTTTCCTCTTCCGTCTCACAAACTCTACAAAACGGGTCAGGCATGAGTTCCATTGTATAGAGATGTCTCCTTAAGCCACAATGCATAGTGAGGAATCCAACCAGATGCCTGAGAGAGGTTCGTGAAAGACATCGAATCCCGCTACTCAAAGCTCCGTCCGGACCCCCAATGAGCATCTTAGACTGCCGACAACCCCACTGCACTCATCCATAAGGATGATTGCGTGAGGTCATCCTGTCTGAAAGGCGGAGAAACATTGTGCCAGAAGACACACCAACAAGCAGACTCTGGACAATGAAAGGGATAGAGGCACCTAATTTTGGCCAACCTATCCCCCTCGCTCAATCCCAGATTCCCATATTTATGGAACCCACAGCAGCACATCCTTCAATGAGAAGATCTTCCAGTCTTTTAGAAGATTCCAACACCAATCTGGAAGTGAAGACACATGAATTAAGCGCCTTCAACGCTGCCTGGTTGTCCGAGCAGATACAAACACCTTTTAAATTAGTGTTACGCACCCTCTCATCCAAAATACAGCAAAGAATTGCATAAACCTCAGCCTGGAAAACGGTGGCCCACTCATCAAGAGGCGGTACCAAATGGTCTCCCATCTCAAAATAGACGGCAGCCCCAGACCTACCATCTATCCTGGAACCGTCCGTGTAGCATCGGAGATAATTCTCAGGAATCACCCCAGACGGACCCAGGGTTAACCAATCTTCCCTAGAAGGCAACCTAACTCTGTAGGAATGACCAAAGACAAAAGTCTTCAAACATTGAATGCTTATAAATAGACAAAACTAACAAAAAAGTCTATAACAAAAACTATGTCCCCCCTACATACACACTCTCACACACACAAACGCGCACACACACGTACAGATCCATTGCTAAAAACATTTTTTCTAGAAAACCCCGAAACATGTATTTTCCATTTGTGAAAACTCAAATTCAAAAATTTAGTACCATCGCAATATTTCCTTTGTTTTAGCAATATGAGAAAATAAAAATATATTGTTTTACCAGAATTTATGATCAGTTATTGTTTTGTTTGATTGTCAAGACTTTTTATTATTTCCATAAATTTTCATTTCACTTTATTATGAGAAATGATTTATTTTGTATTTTCCTTATTGTTTTATTCTGCATTAACATTTTATTACATTCAATACCCATTTATTAATCAAAGCATTTACTTAGAATTCTGGTCATGTAGCAATATATAAATAAATATAAACAAGCTAAAAAATTAGTTTGGCTGGGGCCAAAGATGAAACTTTTTATTTTTTTAAAAAGTTTATTGGACGTTTCGGGCAGCTTTGGAGTCCTTCCTCTGGAACTGTTAAGAAAGAATGGAAAGTTAAATATAGGAGGAATTTATCAATCTATCAATAAGTAAATATATATCAATAAAGGAAAAACCCTATGGCGCAACAGCCCATGAAGGGCCTAGTCTTGCCAGACGGCGATTTGAATAGGAGGTAGCAGTTCCCAAGCCGTTTAGTTCCGGCCTTCGCTACCTAGGGCGCTACTAACTGTAGCTTCCCACTTTTTATCACGATGCTGGGTCAACACCGACTTCGCCCTCACGGGAATTCTCGCACTCAAAACCAAGGCGTGAGGACAAATATATATAATAAAAATACGTACATTAATTATTTAGCGAAGAAAATAATTTTTTCCTTAATGAGACATAAATAAAAAGTAAATAAACATTATTAAACTTCATTATCCAAATTTTTTATGAACTTCTGAAATACCAATCGCGATGCATATCATTTTTACGTCCTAGCAATTTCGTTTTTCTTTCTCAAAAAGGAAATATTGCAAATCTTTAAAATTTTCTAAATTGAGTTTTCACCAAAACTATATGTTTTGGAGTTCTCTGAGTACTAAAAAATGGTTTTAGTACATTGTTTTTCGTTGAACTTAGTATTTCAACAACACACATATCTACTCATCATTTTTATTTCAATCATTTTGCTAAGAAACTTTATTTCTGTTGACTTGTGCAGGAGAGGGAGATGGAGCTGCAATGTTAAGTATTCTTCTCCAGTGTTATAGACCGTGTGATTAGTATCAGTTTGACTTTGTAGAAGCATCGATCGTCTTTATAGACCTCCACGTTTAGAGAATGTGGGCTGGGTTGTCCGCAGTGGCAGACTTTAACGAAAATCCTGCCTGACGAAGAAATGATTTTATCAACAATCTGGTGATAAATAGAAAATATTCTTGGGTTTTTGGTTACCATCCCCATTGTTATAATTCGTAGTGGCAAGGATTAAACTATTCAGTAGGAAATTGGGACACGTATACTAATGAATATGGATCAAAAAGTGAGTCATACTTTAAGTTAACAAAAAAAAATAAGAGCACAGAAAAAAGATGAAAAACCTTGAAGAATTTCTTCTTTAGTTTCTTTTTTTTTTCTTTTTTTTTTTTAATAAAAACAAGTGAATAGGTTTGGAAAGATTGACGTGAAAAAGACTGACAGGTTGCTGATAGTAGCCAAGTGGTCCATTAGCCAACCTCCAGCAGTATCCAGTTCCAAGTTTGTAATCTTCAGACATGAAGTCTTTTCACTTCTATTCAACTTTCTGACAGTGTGGTTCCACTAATATGGGGCCTTACTAGTTTTTATTATTTCGAATTTGTTCTTTCGACTGTGATTATTTTCAGTCACTATCAGAAAAATATCATACACTTGATGTGGCCATAGAAAAATGAATTTTAATTAAAATTTAAAGAAATTATTTACAACTTCAATCGAGTTTCATATAATTAAAAGAGGAATAATGCCATGAATTAGTTATTGTTATTTCCAACCTCTATCAATTCAATAAAAGCCATGCCAATTAATATAATAATTAACACATTTTAATAAAATAACCAGGCTAATTTCTAACACCGTAAACGCATTGAGAAATAAAATAAGTATTCTTTTGTTTTTTGCGCTATTAAAATAAGATTAAAAATTAAATATTTTTTTGTTATTCTGAAGGGCAGGATTATCTAAATAATAGCCTACAGATTAACACCCAGAAAGCCCCGAGTTCGATCCTAACAGCGGTTCATATATTTTCTCCCTTCAACTCCTCTACAGTTCACTTTTTGAAGTTGGGCATGTGTCAGTAACGTGAGAAAACTGCCCGAAGGGCTCAGCAATGCTTTCCGGTGTCAATGAACATGATAATGATATCCGATGCCAATGGATAATGACGAGCGTTAAAAAAAAGAATCCACAGTGTTTTATTCACTATTTGTGTTTTACTATATTAGTGGGGCTTCTTCTCAGCAGTAAGACCAAGGTAAATCTTGCTTGTCAAGGAGTACTCCGCAATCCGCCAACTTGCTTGGTCTTTAAAAAACTACTTCTATGAACTGGTGACTAGGTTTAAGGACTATTAATATTGATCCATTAGATCAAACCTAGGTGATAATTAACACTTTTTCCTACAAAGGAAAAGATTTATATATATAAAATGAAAATTGGAGTTTTTCCCCATATTAGAAAGATCTGGGTGACGAAGGAAAGGTGGATGGAAGACGAATGCTAGGTTAAAAAGTTATATTTACTATTATTCTAGTGAATTATTGCAAATATTCTACATCCATTATACTAGCAAAAACCTAATATATTAAATACCACAACCACCCACAATTATACCAAATTATATCAAACAGCAAAAAAAGTTTTCAAAAAAGTTTCGACACATTCTATCGATATTATTAATCGATTTTGAACTTCAAGCCAATAGTCCAAAAACGCAAATAATATTGGCGCTTACATTCCGTACTCAACGTCTTTGAAGAAGTAGAAATATCACATCTGATGACAGAAATGCGAAGTAAGCGCTCTTGTGGATTTTTTTTGCCCCATAGGATCGAGCCATTTCATAAGACCACAAAAAAAGGCTTAGTTTGACCTTAGAAAGTAAACATTCTGTGGTATCTCTTCCGTTCTTGATCAAGAAATCCATCATCTTCTCTCTTATCCAGGTGGTTATTAATTCATCAGAGTAAAGACTGGCAAAATTATTTATTAGCAATAGGGGAAATAGAAGAATTCCTGTTTTCACGAAAGAGAGACTGAGGCAAAACCATGTGCAAACCATAATGGTTATAGGTGAACAATGCTAAATAGTAGTGTAAATCCGTTGACGATAGCTGCTGCAGGTACTCGTGTACTAGATGATAATTTGGAACATATCATGTCCTATTGGGATAGATTAACTGCATCGAATCCTTAGAAAATGAGAAACCTGAAGGACCTTCGAGTGATGGGGTGGAACCTGCTAGATAGCCACTCGAAGTTTACCATTATGTATTTGCTAGCTTGTATGATACATCAGCATAGAAAGACGAGAAGTAATTTAATTTATCTTGCAAATAGAACTTTCATCGGAACATCTAAAAAAAGTTACAATTCCCTTCGTACTAATATCAAATTTAAAATTAAATCACTATATCTATTTAAGCATCAGTTATAAGTGATAAGAATTAATTAAGAAAGCAAAAAATTCATATTATAAGATCATAATAAAAGAAAAAATATAATAAACAAAAAAGTTAAAAGACCAGAGTAAAAACGGGTGTTTTAATATTATAACAATATACAGTAGGTAATGTGAAATTGCGTAATAATGGATAAAATAGTAAGAACTATAAAGGAACATTCTCAGTAATTAGGACAGACATAAAAACAACTGGAAGACTATTATGGGCGGCAGCTACATTAAATGTATAAAAGGCGCCAAGCATTGTGTGAGAAAATAAGGTTGCAGAATGTTCACTCACTTGCTTTTCCATCCTTTTAAACTATTGTGGTGGTGTCCTGGTGGTGTGTGCACTATCCAGTTAACAACAGTGGGCTACAGTCAACGATCCAAACAGAGATAGTTATCTATCCTTTCTTCTTACATTATTATAGCAAGTACGGGGGTGGTAGGTAGGAAGGTCTTCTCTCCTATTTGCTCAAATCTTAACCTTAATACACAATATGTAAATAATTTTTTTTCTTATCTTCATTTATATTTTTTTAAGAATAACGCCATGTGCGGGATAGTTGTTTTGATCGTATCAAAGAGGGATGATGCAAACGGGCTACCAGAAGTTGTAAAGGAAAGAGAGATTTTAAGCCTGCGCACTGGTTGGCCCTGCAACATTTTTTCAACAATATTTTTCCAGTATGGAAAATTGCTTTCAAAAAGAGGTCGTCAACATAAAACGTTTTCCGTCTGGAAAAAATCTGGTGTGAAACAATCACTTGACATTCTCTTCTTGCAGTCCCACAACTTCAAACTGACACATTGTCTTCAAACTTAGAAGTTAAAAAAAAAAACACACTTAGAATTGTTATCAACAAATATAGTTGGGAGAACATGTATAATATAATGGTCCAACAGATCACAGAGGAAAGCGTGAAAATAACCTCTCCCCCAAACTCCCAAAAAAAAAACAATTTTCTCCAAAGAATGCTTCAAATAAAAGAGATAGGCCTTGACGGTATATAAAATTTAAAGAATATCTTTGGAATCGTTTTCAAGCAAACGGCAACAACCTGAAAATAAAGTTGTGCTTGTGATTTTAATCATTTTTGACCGAATGTTTTGCTCGGATCATTTGCTAGATGTTTAAAAAGTATTAAATAAAAATAATTCCAACAATCCATAGAACAGAGATATGTATGTCCTGTCCTGTTTCCGGCCAGTACCATTTCGCCTATTCGAATAGGCAACTCTTTTATATGCTTCAGCTTATTTGATGAGTTTAACTCTTTCCATTAACGTATCCATTTCCATAAGCAAATTTTCGGGTCGATTGCTGGTAACATTTCTTTCAAAGGCAGCCCAAAATGTTGGGTTACTTTGGCGAGAACGTATACGAACATGCCCAGACATATAAAGCAGCATAATACTCTTATCCCATAGTTTCTGGGAATAAAATAGATGCCGAATGATTTCGATCAACGGATGTTCAGATATGTAATTTGGGTGGAGGACAGTATTAGCACTTCTGGAGTCACTGCAGACGAGAAACAGTTGTCTGCTCTCATCTTTAATAGAATCATTAAGCATGAATTTTGCTTATAATGTGGACAACTTTCTTTCTTTCTTTTTTAAATTTAAAATACTGTCCTCTCAGCCCCTCCCAAGAAATACACACTTGAGCCTCGCTATTTCATAATTACTTAATAATATTCATCACTGTTTGATTACCATTCAACACCGTCACGTTACATTTTCTATTATAACAATACAATAGTTAGTGTATTTTGAATCTAGTGTCTTGAATATTGCTTTGTATTCTTTAGTCTGAGACATGCCAACCTTCCACCTGCCTTTCTCCCAACAGTAGACCAAGTTCGCTATCTCGGTTTACAGTTAAACAAACAACTACCTTGGAATCCACAAATTAGATTGAAAGACAGGAACTAAACAGACGATTTAAACTTCTTTTTAGATTGCTTGACTGTCATTCTAAACTCACAATTGATAATATAAAATACAAATAGAAAACCGCTGAGAGCTTACGTCTGCGAGATTCCAAACATTCCAATTGATACCATATGCAGTCCTTCCTAGCTCTCCAATTTAACCCTCCCACACTGATCTTAAAATTCCTTTTGTTCACTAGGTAACATCCCGATATATTAAATACCATGATACTACATCTGCCCATCATAACTCTCTTATCCAAAGACTACCTCCGCTTACCCTCCCTTATAATCCTGTCTGAAGATTAAAACGCCGCTGGCCTCTGAACTTCCTCAACAACAATGAAGCTTCTAAGCTTCTACTCCTCTGAAATAAATTAAAATAACCAAAGAGTACCTCCATTGGGAGGAAGCTTCCGTCTTTTTTCCCAGATCCATGTCAATCATACCTGTATTCAACAGATTCCCATTTCATTCGATGTATTGTGGTGAATATCAATAAATAAATAATAATAATATAAGTTTTTTAAAAAAATAAGAATTAAATTTTAAAAATTTCTAGTGTTTGGAAATATTTTTTAAAATTCTAAGGCTTATTATCGGGTTTCTAATAGACCTAATCGCAGTTAAGAGGTTCATTAATATCTAAAATATTTGCTAAGATTTTTAACATCAAATAGTGGTGTTTAGTTCCTTTTACAGAATTGCTATGTGTACTTTCATTTCAAAAGCTTATCAGTTAAAAATCCTGATGCTGATTCTTAACTCTGAGGGAAGTACGAACATATTAAATTTGAAAGTCTAACAAAATACCCAATGAATTAAATTAACGCCTACTGCACTCGCAATCACCAGACAATAAATACACACCCATTCATGCATACGACTAAATAACTACCCTACGGACCTGTCAGTACTCGATATTCCTGAGAGGCCAGCTAAAACTATATAACTACCCAAGGTACCACAATCGTATCACATTCAAAACTTTTTACCTAGTAGTAGCTGAATGCACAATTTATTATCGAAGGCATGGAATACCTAACTATTATTGCTCCAGTTCTCTCAGCCATTAACCCCATAGTGATACGATGCCATTGTCAATGAACGGCCAAGGTCAACCTGGAGGCGATTTTTAAGAGTATGCGCCGGCCCAACAAGCGGCTCCTCACCGCTTGTTTCCAACATTCACCATCAACTTCCCAATTTTTGCTTACTATGCTGCAATGATGAACCTTTAGACCATCTCTTGGAAGTAGACAAAAACAGCTCAATCCAAAGGTGAAGGCCTTAGCTACTAAGCAAAATGAGATTTAAAAATAACAGAGTTCCCCATCCCAAAGTTGCAGCCGAATGGTAATGAAAATATTAAAGAAACCAGGAAGGCCTAATATTTAAAAAGATCCTATAGTTAGGTTCCTCTGTCGAACCTCTTTGAGTTCCAGCTAGGACTTTTCCAATCTCATGCGTTTTATCATATGTGAGTAATGTATCTTGCCAGATCATGTGCAGAGACCGTATTTAAACCAAACAGAGCTCCATTAATAGTGGAATATTTGAGGAAAATAAATATACTCCTGAATAAGCATTATTCTTGGTGGTGAAGGGACGCAAGGGAAATAATTTTTCCTATACACATATAAATTAAGCTATAATAAATCTTATTTAAATTTACTATTGTGTGTGCATGTGTAAGAGCCCTAGATATGGAGGAAGAAGAAGAAATATGGTTTTTATTTCATTTTTTATTATATTTCCCTCCATTATTAAATATAATAATAATAATAATAATAATAATAATCAGAAAATCATCTTCCGCGAGAGAAAAAAATATAGTCAAAATTTTTATCCAGATATGGTTTAAGTTTTTGAAAAAAGAATAAGAATTCTGATCTTATTCATAACCTATATATAAATTGAGAATTTAAAGAGAAGGTTCCTTTTTCTATTAACATAAGCATAATATAAAGAAATCGATTTTCTTTTTTCTTAAGAGGATGATTAAAAAAACTTTCAGTTTAGTTTCAATTTTAAAACATAATATTCCTGATATCCAAAATTTACTCTGTTCTATTAAAGTTCATGAATTTCATAATTAAAAAGTTACCATCCGGTTTATTCCTCAAACTTTCTTAATTATTCCCAGATTCTTAGGCGACAATGATAGACATTCTATGTTCCATACCAATTGTTATTTATAAATAATAACAGCTGTTGCCACATTTCTGCCACATTTGCTAAAAAACAACGGTTAATTATTTTTCTTTATTTATACAGATAAAGAGTTGAGAGAAAGATTTAAAGTGAGAAAATGTGAAATTCTGCTAAAGGGATAGAAATTAACCTTTACAGATTCCAGCATTCACGCTGTTGACATTTCTGTGTTGTTCTTTCATATCAGACAATACCACACAAAACACACACATAAATACACGCATATAAAAATTATTTGAAATATTTAGTACAAGCAGGATAGGACCAGGATATAGGGAAGAAGTTGAACTCTCATACCCTCACAAAACCATTTACAATTCTAAGCTGGACCGTCTCGTTATAAACTAGATAGTAGTAGAAGGTTCGCTCGCTCAGTCATGTGTGTGTGTGTGTCTGCCTGTCTGTGCGTGTGTGAACAGCTTCAGCATGAACATCAACACAAGTGGATTGAAGCTTTCTTCTCTCTAACAGTATCCATAATTTTTTTTTTTTAGTCACATAACTCTGCAGTAATCTGAATACTAACTGATTCACTCACCCTCGAGTGTAGTGAACACTTCGATTAAATTTATATTTGAAAGTCAAATCTGGAAACTCACTCTTATGTTTACTACGACAGGAAATGGTGGTGAAGTGGGAGATAGAAATGTATAGCGGATAGGAGAGAGGAAAGGAGAAATCCGAATTGGCAAAATGGTAGGAATCCGAATTGGCATTCTATTTTTTTCCCCCTCTCACGCTATATATATAGGGTGAGAGGGAGAGAGAGGGATAGATTGAGAAGGAGAGGAAGTGTATATTGAAATAAAAGTTTGACTTGATTTAAAAAAATTTCTTCCTGTAATGTTATGGTGTGATGATGTGTATAGGTAGCTTGTGGCGTGAGCGTTTTAGCGAAAAGGGCTTGTATGTATATACGGTTAAGAGAGAAGTATTAGTAATAATTAAAAGATCACACTGCTTTTATAAATACATATATTATTCGTTAGGCAAGTTTAAGTATATTACAATATCACACTGTATCTTAATAAAATAACGTTTATCTAGAATAAAGGCAAATATCTATCATTGGCACTGAGCAATTCCTGAAGTAGTGTTTCGATGTTTCCACCTTGATTTGTAGCACAAGTCTGTGTACTCTTTACTCTTTGAAAGCTAATGTTAGACTGTCTAAGGAATGCTCTCTAACAAAGCAGTTGGCCAAGTCGCCTTGTATTATATTAACGGATTTTTGTGCCTTTGTTTTCTTAATAGCAATGACCAGATTTAATATACCTGGCTCTACAATACACTCTTTTTGAAGGTAAATTCACAGCATTAAGATAATTATAAAATATTAACAAAAATACAATTTTGGATACTATAAAATATTCTAAACTATATAAACTATTATTTTTCGATTTCGTCCTTCCACTACATTCCTCACAAATCTAGGAGCTTTATGTTACTCCCATATTACTTTAACATGATTAAACTCACAACTTAAGTACCTAATTGTCAATTGTACATAAAATTTAGGTTTTTCTTTACGTCTATCAATATTTCCGTGTTGCTTAATAATCACATATCTTATGTTGTATGTAGTAAGTCTTCAAACTAATAGATAAAACTGAAAGATGCATATAGTAGCAAAATCTAGATTGAATGGATAAAATACGAGCGACCCACTTTTGCTGGCCCCCAAATCTCAAGAACGAGAATAAAAATTCTCATGGTTTGTTCATTGAAAGTCAAATCACTCAATGAAATTTCTAAAACCTAATAAACACTGGTAGACAGACGTGTTGCAGGATTTCTCTATAGACAAGTCTATAGACGAATGGTGGTCTCATACTCCGTTGCAAGACCAAAAATTGCAGGTCTATGGTCTCCCGTACGGAATGGGAAAACGAGTGTAAATATAGACACGTTGAGCAAATTTCGACAGCGTGGACGTTTTCTGAGACGAGACGCCAGTTTCTCACTCGTTTTCGAGAGCTCCGCCATGCATTCGAGTCTGTAAAGTTATTGAAAAATGCTTAAAGTGCAATACTAATTCAAGAAGCCCAACGTTCAAGATTAAGATTCTTATTGTATACGTAAGTCTTCCACATTATATAATTCCCCCCTAATGTTATTATTACTATTATAAAAAGTTTTTGCCAATGAATTGTTATATATTTTATTTATTTCCTTTCTGTGTGAATTATATATCATTCTTTCAATGTCTATTTATATTCTTATTTTTTTTATCCCTCCAAAATCCAGAAAAACAGAGACCTCAGGAGACCTTCTACTTAAAAAGACTCCAATATAAATTGCTATAATTATTTCATTATTTTCTATATTAATTTAAATTCGTTATTCCACCGAACATATTATAAAACTTTATTTATTCATTATGAATATTGGAATAGGAAATATGGCAGTTTTGGAGCTATCTCATTTGGGATAAACAGATGAAAAAATAACTAGTAACAAATGAAAAAACAGGAAATGAATGGGCGTGTAATGGAATCAGATATTAGATGTAATGGAATCGTTTGATGTGTGATTCCTGGAGTAGCAGATGTCTTGAAGAGGGCGGAAGTTAGTTTGAGAGATTTGGAAGTTAGTGCTCGAATTATTAAACGGTTTTTTATATAAAAATAAACTGTATTTTAACAATAATTTAAACGTGATAAATGGTAACTAATAACTATAATAAAATACTTAATAATAAATAGAAGATAAATAGCTGATAATTTAGAATGGTTAAAATAACGAACTAAAGTGCACAACTACGAGAGTGATAAGTTGAATATAACTGTGAATTGCCGCTCGTGTATAGTTTGGTCGTAGATGATATAATAATCCTCGTCGTATATCATAGAGTTTATATATACTGTTGTTCACACTCACACCAAGATATCTGTCTTAGTGTGCGGCCTTGTGCGACCTTCGTAGTTTTCTGACCTTATTTAGTGGCCATACTTATGGCGATGCCTGCCTTTTGATGCGAGAATTGATGAAAAGGCTTTGTTGTTTGTTTGTTTGACCGCGGCTGTCGGCGGCAACAGTGTTACTGTTTTCACCTTTTGTAAATTATTTCTTTGGCGTACTTTGCCGATGTCAATGACTTTGCCATGTCATTACAGGCGTATTTGTTCTTTATCATACAGTGCTTTGCAAATATGGAAATAATTAAACAGTATTAACAAAAATTCGTTTTAGATTTTTAAAGTTAATAAATATAGATTCAAATTAAATTTTTAATACTTAATGGAACTATAAATTCCAATCAAATTAAAATTCCACAACTTATTATCACTCAAACTTTCGGACAAAGTATGGTCATCTAATGGATAGTGTATGTGCAATATAATAGTATATTATCCGAAAATCTCCCGGGTAATTAAAGCGGTCGATGGGCCACAAAAATAAACAAATAGGTAGCTTATCCATTATGAAAATTTGTCAAAATATCTAATTTTATTATAAACAATTGTCTAACGTTCTGTTGTTATTATTATTATTATTATTGTAATTATTGGGAGCAATTATAACTTTTCATAGAACAATATTAATTAACTGAGCTGATCTAGCACTGCATTAATAATGAACTATTTAATAAAATTTTGCAATTACTAGAGGAGAAAATGTGATATTTTTTTGTCTTTCGTTCTGTGTCTCTGCTTGTGTATGTATCTAATAGCATCATCTGATGGAAGTCGGTAGATCAGAATCATGTTGGTGCAGTTTATATTAAAGAATCAAACTCTTGTTCGATTTTTAGATTTAGATTTCCAGGTATCTGCAGTAATAATTTCCACACAACTTAATCCTCTTACACAATAATCCTCTTATTCGTCGTGTTTCAATCCGCAGCATCCCTAAAAATTCTTTTCGACGCTTAAAACGTCTATAAGCACGAGAACTACCTTCAAGAGCCTGTCAGGCTCTTCGCTACTAACACCAGCGACGGCTCCAGGAGGGAGGCTGTAGCCAAGACCCTTCTGCGCCAATCACCGCGACCCCCTTACTCGTCAAGACATAATAGTACTTATGAAATAAGCTATATTATATTGAACAACATAGCCGTTTAAAAAAGCCACAATATTAATTAACACACAACTTATTAACCACGGCAGAGTACGTATAGACACGCTACAGAGCCATCCATTTTCTGGCCGAGTTGCGTACCTAGTCCATCTTCAAGGCTTGTGTACATCAAATAAATCTCAAATTAATACAAAAAATCATTACGCTCTTCACTAAATATCTTTATTCTTAATTTTTTATATAATTCATTAGATATTTCTGGGATTTGTTTATAATTTTATAATCATTCTTCTAATCATATTTAATAATTAAGATCTATGTAGTGGTCATTTTAGAATATATCTTAAGGCTTCACTCCAATGAGACGTTTTAAATTTGTACATTAAGTATATGTTGTTCATTTATTTAATTTTTTTTTTTTTTTAATCCTCGGAGATATGGGAGATATAACATTAGGATCCCCTTAAAAATGGCATTTTTATACGTAACATACGTTTCGACTAAATACATAATATAAAGGGTAACTTTAAAAGTCCAAGATAGTAGAAAGTTTGTTAATAAGAAAATTGAGAAAAGAAGAAAAAAATCGTATTAATTTTTCCCCAGAATTTTTTTTGTCATTATTGAACACAGTATTGGAGCAACGATCACAATGAGAACTGTAACAAAGGGGCTTTATTATATAGATGAAACAACAACAACTGGTATATATCTGGACGAAGACGCAAGTTAAAATTCTCCATAAAAACACTTCAGAATACAAATAACATTTACTAACTTTTACGATTAAAAAATAATAATAATAATAAATAAAATACAAACAAAAAATAAAACGCATCATAAAGATGATCATCGTACCCAAACAACGCTGGATATTACTGTTGAACAAAAAAAGAAATACAACCTACATTCATAATACCGTGGACTATGAAATGAACTCATAAGCACTGCTGCCATAAAAGACCGAAAGAATAAAAATAAAAAAAATAGAATCATAAAATGAGAAGCTATTGTACTTTCTTTTTATTGCCCACATGAAATTGTACATAAAAAAATAAAAATGCATATGTATATATAAAATCGCTTTTATTAAATGTAGTTTTAAAATTTTTTTTTTGTTATTTGTTACTGGCTTTTAGATAAAGTAATAATAAGTATATAATAAAAAAAAAAAATCTAATGAGAAAGTCTCACGCAACTTTCTCTTATTGCAATTTACGTAATTTTTAAAAATGTTTAGAGGTCTTTAAATTTTTTAGAAAGCCTGCACCTCCCATCAGCCGTCAGACCCATTCAAAAATAATTTTTTGGGTAAGCTGTGACAGGTCTCTGTAAGATGTACACTACCAAGTTTAATAAAACCCGTTGGTGTCTTTATGGAGAAGTCGCAAAAAAAAAAAGAAGAATAAAACTTCCGGTTAACTGAGTTTCTGCATGCCTTAAGCGGTATACAGACTGTGTCCAAGACCATCGAAGAAACTTGGGCAGGGTTGTTTGGGTCTAGAACCAAACACTCGGAACCCATGAGTATCTTTCCCAGCAACTACCACACGGAAATTCACGATATTGGAAGATGCCTTCAGTTAAACCTTATAGGGGATATCTGAATCAGGAAATGGTTATCCTATAGAATAGTCACGCTGCCATTAAAGCACTGAGCTCTTGTATTATCAGTTCTAAAATGGTTTGGTAATGCCTAGTTAAGCTTAACGATCAAGGCAGAAGATATAGAGTTACTTTATTCTGGGTGCCAGGACATGTCGGCTTGGAAGGCAACGAAGTGGCCGAAACCGTGGCAAAAGAAGGTTGCTGCATATCCTCTCTTAGGGCCTGAGTCCTTTTGCAGAGTCAGCGACCAATTACTCTTGTAAGAAATCAAGAAAGTGGAGGTGGCGAAAAGAGCACGTCTCTGGAACACTCTCCTGTGACTGAGGCACGCTAAGGTCTGTCTGGGAGGTTATTATCAGGAAAGGTCGAAGACCTGCATCAGTCTGACTAAAAACAAGATCCGTATTCTTACGGGATTTCTCTCGGGGCACTGCAGACTCTGGGGGCACCTGTAGAAGCTGGGCTTGGAAGATGATGGCACTTGCAGATTCATGATGGCGACGCGTCATCCAAAAACAATTTAACAGCCTGGGTTGTTACCAGATGAGCGAGGAGGAAACCCTCCAAGATTCTGGAATTCCCTAGGGAGCTCAACTTGGAGGGGATACTATAACTGAAACTCAACCCCACTTCTCCATCCAAAACCTTTCTTAAATGAACTTTCCCGGAGAAAAAGTTTCAAATCATAAAGTGGTACTGCCGGTAGACTGATTTTGATTAAAACCTTATTATCATGACCTCTGTCGGCAGCATTTGAACGAAATATCAAGATTGAACTTTCTGCGATTTCCCATTCCACACACACACACACACACACAGAATAGTAAAAAAAAGTAAAAACAGCTGACTGAAGTGTCATCAGATTGAATTGTTGACAAGATCAGATGTGACATTTTTACTGGTTACATTCTAAGCAAAAACAACAGTTTATTTTATCATAAATAAATCACCGTTTAAAAAACTAAGTTTAATTGTTTTGTTTGGTAATTTTTGCATAATTATCATAGAAGCTGCTATATATATACTCGCTCAGTGGGCAAATAAATGATAAGGCGAGAGTTGGAAAAAAGTTTTTGAAATGAAATTCACAAAAATGAGTTTAAATAAAACCAACAAATATAGAAAATAATATCTTTTCCCTCTTCCAAACAAAAACAGACACCAAAACTAATGTATTCATATCCTACTAAATCCTGGAACGTTCAAAACAAAAATTTATGTAAATTGTATGTATAAAAATTAGGACTTAGGACTCCAACTTTAGTTTGGAAGTTTAGAATTTTTCTAACAAACGCCATACTGTAAAAACTTTAAACAATATTCGGCATTTTAACTAGGTTCTGATGTGCAAAAGTTAAAATTTATTATGCTAACTCAAACATAACTGCGTGCTAAAGCCAATCTAAGAATTCACATCGTGTAGTTAAATTCTACAGAAATATAACTTGACCATCAATATCCATTCCATTGTATTCGGCTATAGTTAATTCAAACAGTCATTCTACCAATCCTGAAATACATCTTAGGAATCATGGAATCATTCTCTTTAAAAAAAAGGAAAAAAAAAACTCTAGCATCTTGCTTTTCTTCACCAAAACATGAAAAATCTGAAGATTCTTGGCAGGATTTTAGGTTCTATTAATGAAAATGGCTCAATATTGATTGGAAGAACCGCCATTGCTATAATATTATTTAAATAACTGCAGAAAATAAAAAAACTATATCTTGTTTTTTGCAACATTTCAATACAATCAAACGAGCACTTAGTTTGATATTGCAAGATTAACTTAGTAGTAGCGCACTGGACTACAGAAATACTGGTATTCCGAAAACTCCGGTTTCGAGTGCAGCAAGGCTGTCCTTAGATTTATTTTTGCCTTAATAGTTTTGTTGTCCGTAACGAGAGAACAATGCCCGGAGGCCGGCCAGTGCACTGAAAAGTCTCCGAGCGCCAATGATCTCAGACATTGTGCCCCGCCATAATAATAATAAAAAATACATACAACTGTCGAATTCCTATAATAAATTTATTCTATATGAAAGGTGGCTTGGACTTCAATATCATATCAGAAAGGAAAAGATCGATTTAATTCAAATGGAAGAACTAGGATCATTCCAGCAGAATTCTGAAATTTAAATAAGATGATGAATAATAGATATTCAATAGGGCATATTTTTTTTTTTTAAAGCATGTCCCAATATGATGGCACACTTCCTTTGAACTTGTAATAATATGTATATGCCAACACATCCATGGAAATGTTATGGTGTACCGTTAGACTTATCTAACTTTGGAGGCAGGTGGGATTAGTGATGTTGATAAGAAGTGAGGAGACGGGTTATCAGGGGTGTGGTTAGATAGAACAATACTTCACAATAATATTTATTAAGAGTAAGTAACTTTCTCTTTCATAAAGCAACCAAAAAAAAAAATTAATGAAAATATTAACCAATAAAGTACAATGAAACAAAAAGTTAAAATGGCAATGAAAAAAACCTATAAAAAAATCGATATCCATGGAATGAAAAAAAGTTAAAAACTACATAAAAGAAAATTCAAAACGGATTACATACAAATTATTAGGTCCTTAATGCTAATTGAAATCATTAATAATGGTATTTTCTTCTATTACATATAAATACACAAATATATAATATACTCGATGCACTTTTTGAATGTCCCTCTCTTCACGGACATTGTTCACCATGGTTACTTAGCAAGAGCGCTATGTTAGAATTGTAGCGAATATATTATCTGCAGAGAGCTTTTTTACGACATCAAATCCATTGTCAAAATCCATAGATTGATTCGAATTGTCTGTCATTTCGTTTCACTTCAAAAGAGCAAAGAGCGCTGGCTGGTCAAAAGATTGTTGCTAACTCTCAACGGACAGTCCCGCTTCTACCATTCCTTTACACAGTGACTTTAGATAGCATACCTCTGTGTGTATATGTATGTGTGTGTGTTGCCACCATAACTCAAAACAGAAGATATAGAGAGTTGAAACTTGATATTTCGTTTTATGTTCTATCAGAATATCTGATAATGTAAAATATTGGTCAAAATCACTCCACCGGAATTAATTTATGAAATATTTTTCCGGAACACTTCATTTCTGGGGTGTTTCGGGAGAGGGGAGACGTTAGGCTTTCTTTATAAAGTGCCATTTCCGTATATTATGTGATCCTATCATCTATATAATATAAAGTTTTTAGGTCCTTCCAGTTATTCATCAAAATATTGAAATGTAGAAAACATCAGTAAAATTAAAAATTTTATAGGAAGTTTGCCAATAATAACTTGTACATTGCTGCAAAATGAAGTAGTGTGAGTGCCTCCCCCCCAGTTTACAGGAAGACGAAATGTTACATAAAAATGGTATGAATGTTTGCTGCTCTTATTTACATTTCATGGCATCTCTGAATGCTTAATTTCATCAAAATATGAATTATAAGTAAACGCTTCTTTTGGAAAAAGATCATCAGGGCAAAAGTAGCGGAAAATCTTTATCAAAAGAATTCTGGGTCAGAGTCGTAGAACCTCTAGAACTTTGTTCAAGTTCTTGTAATGCTTTGGTGTGATGATGTGGTAGGTAGCTTGTGGCTTGAGCGTTTTAGCGAAAAGGGCTTGAAAGTTGGTTTGAGATAGAATATAAGAATATAATCAAGAAAGCACCACTGATTATAAAATAAATATATTTTCTAACTGAATTTAAATAGCTTTATAATATCACAGCGATTAAGTATAAATCAATTAATTAGATTAAATGCCAAACTCTTATGTTTTAACTTATAACTTGATACTGGTATAGGATACTGGCTCTGATGCTTTCAACTTGGTAGCTAGAACGAGTCTGTCTTAAAACAATCTCTTCTCTTTGTCCGTTTAGTGCCTCCCCTGTTACGAGAAGGGGGTAGTACAATGCCATAACTGTTCTTGGACCGTACGGTAACTGGACTTATATACCTGGGCTTGTCCTTTTGCAAGAGTATGTCACATATTTTGATAATTTAGATTTATTTAAAAATTAATATTATTTCAAGTTTCTTGCATCCATCACATTCTCTATATGTATGTGGGCACTAATTTATCTAGATTTAAAAAAATGTAAGGGTTGAGAAAGTATCAGAAAAGTATTTTAATAGATAGGAGAGATTAAGCAAGAAATAGGTGAGATTGAAGCAGGACAGCACCATAATCCTATCTTTGGCGTAACAGCATTTACTCACTAGGGCACGGTTGGTTATTAGAGTAAATCCCCCTCCCTCCACTGACAGCCTGCTTCATTGTGTGAGTGATCATCGACTGTTTCGGGATGTCTTGATAAATACTATGATCGTCCATTGCTTATCATGACATTCTGATAATGGGCGAACGCCTTGAAACAAAAAGAAGCGGCTATTAAGCGGCCCATCTGTCATTTTTTTTTTCAGCATTGCGGATACAACCACCATCTATTCACTAATTAACCGAACAATTAAAATTTATATCGTTTTATCATTAAAAATAAAACTAATATTTTATTGTCACGTATTTTTGAATGTCATAGTCATTAGCAGCATTGCAATCTGGATGTTCCACCAAAATATGAAAACGTGTTTATTCCTTAATATTACCAATTTAATTTGCACACTCATTACTGGATTGTAGATTGTATTGTGTTTTGACTAACTGGCAGCTCTATATAATGATGACAACATAGAAAGACATGTAATCGCTTAAATATTTCATTAAAAATGTCTGACAAAAATAAAGTTAAATTATTTTACTCAATTAGATTTTGTTGGTTTGTAGGCTGTTAAATTCTTGATTTTGTTGTAGGATGGTTTAAATCCAATAAGTTTTTGAACCACATTCAGCCTGTATTTGTTTTATTTATTTTATATTATTTTAATACAACATTTATAATAAATAATATATGAATATATTTTAACAAAACTGTTTGAGAATGGCAAGTGTATTGCCGAAACGTCATAAATGTTGTATTAAAATAACATAAAATAAATAAAACAAATACAGGCTGAATGTGGTTCAAAAACTTATTGGATTTAAACCATCCTACAACAAAATCAAAGTTAAATTATTTGTGACATTGCTCTTGAAATTTTATATATAATAAAAAATATAGTGTGAAACACTCACACGGCTTTTTCTTCCTACAATTGATATAGATAAAATTTATAGTTTTTCTTCAAACTTATAATCTCTGCATGCATAATTAGTACGAAACGTTTCTAGATTGTTATAGGGGATTATTGCACTGCGACCTGAAAGACTCTATTGTGCTCTCCAGAGCCTTCTCAGTGCACTGCCGGCCTCCGAGCAGTGTTCTCTAGCTACAGGCAACATTGCCCATCACCGAACAGTAAGCGTAGAGGCTCCTAGGAAGAGAAAATCTAAGGGCAACACGTTGGATCTGAATTCGGAACCTCCGCGTTGGTAGCCCAGTGCGCTATCATTGAGCTAATCCTACCCTTCACTCTTGGCTTAAGCCAATTAACTAAGGACAGAGACCCTTGTTTATGTTTGTACTTGTCTGTAAAGGGTAGAGTATATGTAGTTAAAATATTTCGTACACTGTGCCATGTAAAGTGTACTGTTCTAACGAAGTGCATGGAATACTGAACTGTAGTAATCCGAGGGGTCGCTACTTCCCAAATAATTGTATCCAACATATTCACCTTGCTGGCATACACAAAGTTTACCCGTTACGTCTTCATAGAGAAAATTGCAGAAAACTAAAAAAGAATACCATTCAGTAAAGTCACAGTTCCAATCGATCGATTTTCTTTAAACTCAGAATTTTGGCAAAAAAAAAAAAAAATTTGCAGATAGCATAACTCAACCACTCTTAAAAAAATACCCCTCCATAAATGAACTTTCCTGGAAATTGTTCCAAATACATTTTCAGAAACCTTTTTAAACAGTGATACTGTTACTGAAGTGTCAAGTGATGGTTTAAAGAATATCGTTGGAACAGTGTTCGAGAAAATGGCCAAAAAAAAAAACTAAAATATTCAATCAGTAAAGTGGTATTTCCTATTGATCTAGATCATGATCAAAACCATATTTTCCGGTACTATGGTACACTTAAACAAAATATCAAGTTTAAATTTTCTACGATTTATTCGTTTTATTCGTTTTATAAAAGTTACTTTTTTGGACTTGAAAGTGAGTATTTTGGGTAAAAAGTCAATTTCGTAAATTTGTCATGACCACAATATTCCCTGTTAACATGACTAAAGAGTACTTTGGTTTCGTTAATAGAGTTTTTATTTTTATCATTATATGGAAAAGAGTAAACGAATATTTGAAGAAAATCGTAGAAAATAAGACTAGGAGAACATTAATTATTAAAGCATGGTAATTATTAAGCGCATACTCCCACTTATCTATTAACCATCCTTCTGTAAATTATCTTGAAAGAAAATGGATTGTCCCAGGGAAACTTCATTATTTCTATGTTAGATAAGATATTTCTGTCAGTCTGTCGCACTATATGTCATTCTTTCTATTTTTATACGGTTCAGGCTGAGATCTACTTCCCTGCAAGTATCCTTGCAAGCTGGTAACTTTGATGCAACTATTAAAGCAAAATCATTAGCAAATTTCAAATATTGATGAGCCCGCCATTTATATTTATGCTTACTTTGCAGCATGCTAGCTAATCCATTGAAAACTTGTTCCAAGACTGGTTACAAAAATGGTCGGAGAAAAAGGTTCACCTTGTCTCACATCCCTCTTTATTGGTAATAGATCTAACAACTCTGGCCTCAGTCTGGATGAAAGCAGTACTCCCCCTATACAATTCTTTTACTTATATTTACTTATTTATTTTCGACACCCTTTGATAATAATGCAGAAAAAATATAGTCATGGTTGAGGCTGTTAAATGCTTTACTAAAATTTAGAAAACCCGGGTAAATTTTAATATTATTTCTTTTACTCTTTCTATTTATTCTTTGGCAGTGTATAAGTGATGCAGTTGTGAAAAACTCTTCTAGATTCTGCCTGTGCTACTGTTAATTGCTTTCTCTTACTCCTAGTAAAGAGGAAGTATTGTAATCGTGTCAAATTTTCGATATCGAGTTTTCACCGGAAATATCCGTTTTGAGGTCCACTGAGTCCAAAAAAGTGGTTTTTAGCAAATGGGCTGTGTGTGTGTGTGTGTGTGTATGTATGTATGTATTTGAACAGCATAGCTCAAAAACGGAAAATCGTAGAAAGTTCAAACTTGATATTCCGTTTAGTTATCACCATGGGATCTGACAGTTGGCCATCTATCAAAATTCCTCAACCGGAAGTACCACTTTACTAGTTGGTGTTTTTACTTTTTTACGTTTTTTAATTTTCTCAAAAACGGCTGCGACGATTTTCTTCAAACTTGATATTAACTACATATACAAAGAGTTACAACTTTTATTTGAAACATTTCTCTGGGAAAATTCATTTAAGGGCACTTATGACGGAGGGGTGGGGTTAGGGTTTCTTCCAAAGTGCTATTTCAGTTTATTAGGCAATTCTATCGTCTAAATAATGTTAATTAGAATTGAATATGTTGTTGAAATTCCGAGTTTGAAAAAAATCGGATAACCGGAAGTGCATTTATTTTACCACTTTACTAAATGAGTTTTTCACTTTTTCGCGATTTTCTGAAAAATGTCTCCGACGATTTTCTTGAAACAACTTATATAAACTAAACATACAAAGATCTACAACTTTTTATTTAAAACATTTCATTGGGAAAATTCATTTAAGGGCACTTTTAGATGGAGTTATGTTTTTCTCTAAAGTGCTATCATAGATGATTATACAATTCTATCATCCAAACAAAATTAATCAGAAATAAATAGATGGCCAAAAATTCCGAATTTCAAGAAAATTAGTAAACCGGAAGTGCGCTTTTACTGGACAATTTTTTTCAGTTTTAGAGGAATTTCATTAAATTTAGTACACAAACTATAAAGTTTGTCAATTATAATTTTGAGAACTGCGTGTAAGAAAAAGTTGTGTGAGTGTTTCACTCCAGATTATTTTTTTTTTTTTTTTTTTATGCAATAATCTGTTCATGAATAATCTTGTGAATAGTTTGGCTGGTGTAAATTTCGGTAAATTTAGATATGATCTTTTCTTTCCTGTTCAGTGCAAGCCAAACTCCGGAAGTGTTCTCTCTCTCAGTATAGACAATATGGCCTTCACCGGTCAGTGAGATATAGCCTCCTAACAGCAGCACTGCTGGACTCAAAACCGGGAATACGAGTCCAACGCACTACCACTGAGCTAATCTCTTCCTTCTGTGAAATAATTGAAATCCTTAGTAGTTCGGGATTTAAATGTACAGAGCATTGTATCGAATTATAAAATCCTTAAACGATGAATTATCCAACCATTTCTAATTCTCATATCCATACATTAATTTAATGCGCCATAATAAAATTGTAAGACAAATTTCTTTTTGGATGTGACTTGATTCTGCCGTGAAAATATATTAAAAAATTTCTCACCTTACCGTTTTATTTGAAGAAAAAAATATATCTTAAAAAATCCCTAGAGATATAATAATGATGTATCAGCAAAATAATTTATAAAAGATAATAAAGAACTAATAAAAATAATTTCATGCCATTTAAAGAGACAACTTATAGTCAGTATTATAGCTTATTGTTATTAGACTGCTATAAAACTAGTTGTAATTCTAGCATACCTAATTTAAAATTTTATTACTTTTGATGAATTCTTCTCAAGGCTATAAAAAGTATTACATTGTTACTAGTTATCGTGGTCCGTACGGTTCTAACTTTAAAATATATGCAAAAAAAACAGGTAGGTCTTTTTCTTTGTTTCTATAAAATTACATTCAAATTAGAGGAAGTTTGCACGTGTGCCAATAAAATATTAATAGCACTTTTTTAACAATTTTAAACATGAAGTGCTAATACTTTAATTGTTGCCAAAAAAATTTGGGTATTTTGTCTTTTTAGAGCAGCGGTTATTATATATCATAATTGTCCCTAGGAAATCCACATTGAAATGTTTAAAAGGATACTGATGACAAGCAAAAGTGTCTCCTACATAACTTTCTGGGCCATATAAATCTTGTAATTGCTATTTAGTATTTGACAGCTAACTTGAAGTTTCCACTAAAGCAAGCCTGGCGGCGTGTTTTGTGTATTTCTGAAGCCCGTCGGATTCGGCAAAACGTCATTGAATATGTTCATATTTATTGTTTTAAGTGTCCGTAATTGTGGCTACAATAAACCAATTCGCTTCCATTTTGTATGGATTTTTTATGACGTACAAATATGAGATTGGGAAATTGAAAATGGGCTGAATGGGCAATAGCTCGACAAAGTTCTAAAGTTACTTTCATCTTTACTGGATACTGCTGAAAGGTTAATTGAGCCAAAAATAAATACAAAATCTGGTGTGAAACACTCACATGACTTTCTCTTACTCCAATTTACATAGTTACATAGTCTATAGTTTATCAAACTCTAATATATAACGCTTCTTCTTATTATGATTTATTTGCTTACTTACACTAATAATTAGTTCGTTTTTTTTTTTGTGATTGCGAGAAACTAGATTTAGATTGAATTAGCTCATGCGTAGATTTCCTTCCTTCCTTCCTACATGGCGCTACAACCCATTACTGGGTCTTGGCCTCCTCCAACATAGTCCGCCATCTGTCTCTATCTTGCGCCGCCGATCTCCAATCTGTCACACCCAGAAGGGACCTAGCATCATTCGTTATATTATCACTCCATCTGACCTTGGGTCTGCCCTTCCTACGTTTGTGGTAGATCCTGTCGTCCAACAACTTTTTTGGGATCTCCCCTTCAGACATCCTGGCAACATGGCCCGCCCACCTGAGCCTGCTGATCTTTATATGCCGAACGACATCTATATCTTTGTAAAGCTGGGCTAATTCATTATTTGATCTTTGTCTCCATATTTCTCCATCACGAATAGGCCCAAAGATTTTTCTTAGGATTTTTCTTTCAAATCTTTGGAGACTTAGCTCATCAGCTTTGGTTATGGCCCAGCATTCCGCGGCATAAGTTAGAACTGGTCGTATAAGGGTCTTATATATCCTGATCTTGGAACCACGAGATATCAGCCTACTTTTCATAAATTGTAGTAGCCCAAAATAACACCTACTAGCCGCAACTATTCTTCTCTTTATTTCAGATTGCATGTCGTTGTTGCGGTCTGCCTGGCTTCCAAGGTATATAAACTTGTCAACTACTTCAAACGTATAGCCGGAGACAGTGATTTCACTCGCTTGTTCTGTCCTAGTGCACATGTACTTCGTTTTCTTCTCATTGACTTTCAGACCCATTTGACGTGCAGATCTTTCTAAGCTAATGAATGCCTCTTTAACTGCATCTACTGACCTACCAACTAAATCGATGTCGTCGGCGTATGCGAGCAGCTGAACGCTCCTGTTAAATATTGTTCCACCAACTTGAACTCCTGAAATGCGTATCGCTTTGTTTAGTGCAATGTTGAAGAGAAGACACGCCAGGCTGTCCCCCTGTCTAACTCCTCGTTTCGTTGTGAACCGTTCAGACATCTCTCCATGTATGTTCACTACATATTGCACGTCCTGCATTGTCATCCTTATTAAACGCATCAGTTTGGGTGGAACATCAATTTCTAGAAGGGCATCATAGAGGGCTGGTCTGAAGATACTGTCGTAGGCAGCTTCAAAATCAACGAACAGATGGTGTGTCGTTATTTTGTATTCATGGGCTTTTCCCAGAATTGTGCGGAGTGAGAAAATTTGGTCTGTCGTTGACTTGCCCACTCTAAAACCCGCCTGGTACACTCCTAACGCTTTTTCTGCGTACGGCAGCAACCTCTTATACATGACTCTAGACAGAATTTTATAGATATATGGAAGCAATGAGATCCCCCTGTAGTTGCTGCATTCGAGAATATCACCTTTCTTATAGATTGGGTGGATCATGGTGACTTTCCAGTCTTCAGGCATAGCTTCCTCTGTCCAGACCGTCAGAATAGTGTCTCGGATGGCTTTTACAAGTTCATTTCCGCTATGTTTGTACAATTCAGCTTGTAGGTTATCATACCCTGGCGCCTTATTATTCTTTAGTTTCTCTATGGCACCGAGAATGTCGTCTTCATCTGGCGGCTCGAGGTCATCAGCAGATGCGTAGATTTCCATCTTTATAATGCTCTTTCAAAATTTTGTGGAATGCGTCACATTCATAAATCAATATAATGCCAGGTCTAAGCAAAGTTTTATTTTAACTAAATATTATGAATTCCCTTGGAGACATTTTTATGGGTGTTTAACATCAATTTTATTTCGTTCAATTAGTATAAACGGCCAAATACAAAATTGTGGACTAATATTGAATCATGCATTTCTGCCTGATTCTCTTTTGCTTTCTATTTCAACAATGGATAGATAGATAGATTCTAACGGGGGAATTGGCTCTTCAGCCTACGCCACCGCGACACCCCAAGGATCTATTGTGGCACCCCCAAGTTGGAAACCCTCCCCCCATCCTGTCCTTAACCGCACTGTGGAATTGGGGGGGGGGCTCCCAGGTGGTCAATCAGAGCACCTGCCATCAGAGCACCCTCTTGAGTCCTGCTTGCCTTAAAAGACTTAATAGGTCCGAGAGAGGGCCCTGGCTGAGGCTTGTTGGCACCAGCTTCTCTTTACCAAAGAGGCGGTACCTTAGCCAGACCAGCCCCTCGCACTGACATACCACGTGCAGTGCCGTCTCCTCTTCCTCCTGACAAAACCTACATAGGCTATCCGTTGCCAGGCCCATGCGTTGCATGTGCTTATTTAATCTACAATGGCCAGTGAGAACGCCAACTGCTATCCTTATGGCCACCCGGCCTAATTGGAGTAATTCCGCAGTTAGCTTGGGCGAGTGGCTATGGATAAACGTTTTCGCCTGCCTCTGGCCTGGAGTTTTGACCCACCATTCCCTTGATCGGTCCTGCATCCATAGCTTAATGGATGCACTCCTGAGGCATCTTGAGACACCACAGAACGGCTCCGGCCCGATAAGTGCTCTCATTGCCACTGTAACCCGAGTGCCCAGGTACCCAAACCAGGAAGACCTTATTATGGATACTAATTTCCCTGAGTGCACCTAGGCAGTCCCACACCAACCTTGAGCTGATCTACCACGAGTCAATTGCCCCCAGGGCAGCCTGGCTATCCGAATAAATGACGACTCTGGAGTTATACACTCCCCGTCTTCTTATTTCGGCGGCGCAGATAATAATCGCGACTAGCTCCGCCTGAAAGACCGTAGCTAGCCTTCCCAGGCTCACCGAGATATTACATCTCGGATGAGCCCCGTACACGCCGGCTCCCCCTCCATCTTCCATCTTGGACCCGTCCGTGTACCGCATAGATTCGCCTGTAATTAGCGGCCCATTCTTCCATGCCCCTCTGTCTAATATCAAGACTTTGAAGGGTTTTTGGAAGTCATTTCAACAATGGAACGAAAATGCTGATTTTTTTTTTTTTTTTGTCTTTATAGCTCACATTAATTATAAAAAACCGTAAATATATGTTAAAAATTACTTGATTTTTTGCATTTGTTTTTTCTATAAAATTTTTATTGCACAATTTGATAATTTGCAAAATACCTACGGAGGGAAAATTAGTGAAAAAGAATTCTAAACTAAATTTTTCATAGAAATAAAATTAGCTATACATAATTAGCCAATTACAGTGTAGATGTAGAAGAGAAGTTGTGAAATGTTAATGTATGTTAGGCCAATCAGGAATTTAGAATTATCATGTAGACCATGCCCACATTTGACACCTTCACTTCTACACTGTGATTGGCTAATTATTTTGTATGAAAAATCTAGTTTAGAATTTTGTACTAATTGCCCTTCGTAGGTATTTATAAATAACCAAATTGTGCAATAAAAACTTTTAATGGAAAAAAATGCTAAAAATCAAATTATTTCTAACATAATATTTAGATATATAATTAATGTGAGCTATAAAGAAAAAATTTGGAATTTTCATTCCATTTTTGAAAAAGAAGGCAAAAAGAATGGAAATGTAAGATGCACTGTGAGTCCGCCATTTTGTATTTGGCCGTTTATATTAGTGGGACAAAATAAAATTGGAAGACTGAAAATTAAATGAGACCAAGAGATGATGAAGTGCCTCTGACGGAGTTATTTGTAAGAGAGTAGCTCTCGAGAGATTTGAGTGGAGGAGAATGAGTGAAGTATATACAGAGGCATGGTTACCATAGGAGTAGAACAAGAATAACGGAGAGGGGGTGGAGCCAATTGGTGGGGCACAGAAATATTAATTGCATAGTGTTAAAAGTGACAAGAGGGAAATTACTTTATTTAATTGTAACAATTAGTGAAGTGACATATTTATTTCTATTTTTATTGATTCCATTTATCATTAAAGAAATTAGTGAAGTGTTAATCAGTTTATTTTATTTAGAAGTGGGGGAGAAAATATTACTATTGAGTCTGTATTTTATTTGTTATCTTTACAGTCTTAGCATAGGCCATAAATATAAATAAATAAATAAATGGGTGAAAAAAAATAAATAAAAATTGGAAATAATTGTAAAGAACTTAATTAAAACTCAATTATAATATGCAATTAAAATAATAATTTTAATAAACAACTTCTAAAAACTGTGTATCAAAAATTTAAGTAACTTCAATCATCCAAGGGTGGCCACAGCTGTGGCTGACTTGGATATTATATGTATATACTGTGTTTATTGTGCGTATAATGTTTAATCAATGACTATTATTATTTGTTGTGGTGGTTGGTTCCGCAGAGCTGGAAAGCATCAGAGACATTTTCCGTGGTAGCCTGCTTCATTTTGTGGTCATGAACCACGGTTCAGGGCGTTCGCCATATTCAGGATGCTTTTAAGAAAGATGTGAAACACAGACTCGCACAGGAGTAACTTATTGTCAAAGTTACTCTGTGCGAGTCTGTGTTGTCACACTATCTGAAAAACGCATCCTGAAGATGGGCGAACGCCCGAAACCGGTCGATGACCACAAAATGAAGCAGGCTACCACGGAAAATGTCTCTGAGACTATTATTATTATTAAGTTTTTGGTATTCGTTACGATGTTGAGGTTCGGTCATTCATACAAAAGAACTCTTTTTAAATTTCTACCGACGTTTCGGCAAATTTATTGCCTTCTTCAGGGTCAGTACAAAAGTTTTAATACAAATCAATAAAAAAAATAGAAACAACATAAAATATAAACTTAAAATAAATATTTTTTTAAAATAAACTATATAAATAAACTAAATAAAAAGTATGATATATATATATATATATCACATTTAAATTTATTTTAAACTATTGTTGTAGAACAGAACAATATTAAACTAAATCACAACTATTAAAACTTTGACAATACGTGGCATATACTCGTATAAGAGTAAAGTACTTACAAAAAGAGGAAATAACTTAGGAAAAGTACTTACAAAAATTTTCAGTTAGAATTCAAGTAGTAATTAATCTAGTTTAACCTGTGACATACTATCACCAAGTGTTACGAACATTGGATGGGTCAAGGTTTACAAAGGGCTAGGAGAGCGGATGGGAAAACCATGTCTTAGTCTGTATGTTGTTTTGGAAATTCCAGGAGATTGTTATAACTGAGGGATAGGTTTTTGGTGTCTATTCTAAAATTGCCGAAACGTCGATAGAAATTTAAAAAGAGTTTTTTTGTATGACCGAACCTCAACATCCAATTTAGAACATTATTATTAAAAAAAATAAGTGAAACAAAACAATATTTATATGTGCTATATTAAATATTAATGCCATCTCGAAATTTTCAGTAGGAGTACAAAGAAAAGATAATTTTCGAAAGAAAACAGACAAATACAATGAACATTGGGAAGAAAGGTGTTTCTTTACCGTTAGAATTCCAGAGTAATAATTTGTCGAGAGACTGTCGCTATATTTATAGAATAAAACATCAATGAAAACACAGTGAATATCAAAATTTACCCTGGTTATAATCCCGCTATAGATACAACTACCCAAAGACATTAAATCTGCCCCAACACCAATTTTTTTGGTTGTATCACTTTTCAGGGAGGTACTAAGCTCTAACAATGGAAATGGACCCTCAATTAAACTCTTGTAGAGGATTGGAAAGGATACCTGCCAGGTAAACAACGGCATTCCCCTCCAATAGTTATTTGAATTTAGAGTTTTATTATTAAACTGTTTAAATGACTGTAGACTGTACATAACAGTTGAAGTTTGACACAATGACATAAATATTGTTCCATACACCTTACAAACATAGAAAATAAATACATAACTTTTTAATAAATAGAACAGAATATTCCAAGTAATGAATTCTTCCTTCTTTCTTAAACACACACACTCTCTCTCTAAAGAAATCTATATAGAAACTGAGGTGAACTAAATCGATTAACTTTGTAATAAGAAAAACAAAAGTAATGAAAATATAGATGGAAAAATATTTAAATAAAGATAGCAAACTTGTGGACGATTAACAGGTAATACTACTTACTAAATGTTAAATTGGAGGATACTTAATTAACTTTGAAAGCGTCCCTTAGATGGAGAGCATTTACAGTATTAAAATATTATTGATTTTTTTTCTAAGGTGTCCCACAGGTAAATTATAACATAAAAGGTTCCGCACTACCAGTTATATATCTATGTAAATATTTTTCCCGGAAAGAGCTGAACGTTGGGCAGCCTAAAAAAAATGCGAAAGGTCATCTGATGCCTTCAGATTACATAAATTACAAAAATTAGTTATCTCAAATTTAAATTTATGCCCTGCATATATATATATATATATAAACAGGGTGTCCCAAGGTATATGGATAACGACTTTTTCTCGGAAACTAAGATAGCCAGAAAAAAAACTAAAAAATACGTGTCCCCGTAGTTTTTTGTTAGAAAACCAAATTTAATTAGCAAATTTGTTTTGGTGCTTCCAGAAGCGAGATACAGTCACAAACTTCATTTTTTCAAATGGGGAGGTGTGTTTTTTATTTAAGAAATAGATTCATCTATTTTTTGTAAGAAAAATTTACTTGAGTGTGGTTTGGTTTTTTTCTTTGAGCGATATTTTACAAGTTATGAATGAAAAACATGATTCCTATAAGAAATTTCAAAATGATATTATAAGCTTTTTTGATTGAATAAAAAGAAAAGTACTATTTTATTATAACTTTACTCCTCATTAATTACAGATCTTGCTCGAACTGGCCTCCACCATTAGAGATGTATTTCTTTGGTCGTAAAGTACATTTGGCAGGAAAAAGCATGCGTATGCGTCTCTAATGGTGGGGGCCAGTTCGAGCAAGATCTGTAATTAATGAGGAGTAAAATTTATAATAAAATAATACTTTTCTTCTTATTCAAACAATAAAACCATATAATATCATTTTGAAATTTCTTATAAGAATCATGTTTTCATTCATAACTTGTAAAATATCACTCACAGAAAAAAAACCGTTCAAGAAAATTTTTCTTACAAAAAATAGAGGTAACTATTTCTTAAATAAAAAAAACCACACCTCCCCATTTGAAAAAATGAAGTTTGTGCCTGTATCTCGCTTCTGGAAGTACCAAAACAAATTTGCAAATAAAATTTGGTTTTCTAACAAAAAACTACGGGGACACGTATTTTTTAGTTTTTTTCTAGCTATCTTAGTTTCCGAGAAAAAGTGATTATCCATATACCTTTGGACACCCTGTATATTGTATATAGATGGATATTTTTTCAAAGCCAACCGAATTTGAGCTATTAGTCTGAATTTATTAATATTTACCTAACACTATTTACATCAGCATGAGAAAGTAAAAATTTCTCGGTGACTTTTTAAAAAATTCGTAAGTTATGATATCGGTTCCTTGCTTTATAAGTTTCAGATTTTTCTCAGAACTCTATGGGTGATACAACCCGAGTTTTTATATATCAATCGGAAGTGCGATGTTAACGTACAGAATAGGTTTTTGAATTTTTTTTGAAAAGGGTTACAACGATTTTCTTCAAACTTAAAATACTTACTACACTGATACAAAGTATCACATTTATTTCAAACATTTTTCATTTGGCGCCATATTGTTGCCTTATGGTGAAAAGTTCTAATTCAATGTTTATCTTAAATAAAATGTACGTAGATTATATTAATGGATTATGGTATGCAAGTATTACGGTTTTAGTTGAAATAAAATAAATTATGTTCTTTAATAACTATGAGTAGGACTGCCGTTGTTCACCTGGCAGGTATCCATTCCAATCCCCTACAAGAGATTAAATTAGATTCCATCTCTATTGTTAGAGCTTAGTATCTGTTTAGTTCCCCTCAAAAGTGATACAATCATTTTGTCCATGGTCTAAAATAAATTAACTCTAGAAACGGAATTTAATATAATCCTTTTTCAAGTCAATGAACATAAATCGGGCACTACTTATTTTATATATCTTGTTTATTTACTACCACATATTTGTCCAAAGTAAATCTGGTTACAAACAATGTGTTAGAACATAAGAAGATATTATCAAGAGATAGTGCAATATTTTAATTACGTTCAACCGGAAGGAATTAGCTCAGTGTTAGCGCACTTGATTAGTAACGCGAAGGTCCCGGAATCTAGTCCGCTGATAGGCAGTGTTGTGTGTAACGAGAGAATAATGCCCGCAGGGCCGGCAGTGCACAACTTCGAGCACTAATAACCATAGCTGCTGACGCGTACATGTTTGTTTTCAATTTACAAATTATTTTCAATTTTCACTCACTGATTGCGAGCACATCTTGTGACTACTGCCCAAGGCGGATTGTCAAGGAGAATGCGAGATGAAATAATGGACTGGAGTATTATGCTGAAAGATTATGTACGGTTTCGCTAAGTTCTCACAGGAAAGATACTATATTTAGGTATTTGTAGAATATTTTGTTAGATACAAGAAAAGTGTGTTCAAGAAAAGTTCATTGAATGGGGCGGGTGTTGGTGTAGTGGTTAAGAGCATGGACTTGTAAGTGGGAGGACCCCAGTTCGAGTCCCGCGTATAACTGCTAAATTTTATATTGGTATGAAAAATGTTAACAGTAAAGTAGGTGCTTCCGCCCCCCCATCCATGACATCTAATTTGGTAGTTGGACATTAAGCCCGCCTGAAAAAATAGGCATTACTTTACTTTACTTTTTTAAGTTCATTGAATTTTGGAATGCTTTTGTTAAATAAGTTGTTGAATGAAGCAGTTTTCTTACGCCCAAATAGTTTCTAAGTTATAATGTGCTTTTGTTTTATAAACCGAGTTTTGAACTGATATCCAGAAGTTTTTTAAATAGTTTCTATAATGAGTTGCATTGCTTTCTTTTGAATCAAGAATGTGGATTCATGTAAGCCTTTTTTTATACTATAACCTAAAGTTATACATTTTGACTTTCTTTTCCCTGAGTAATTTGGAATTTAGCAGAATTCAAAAGATTTTTTCTTATCGCTCTGTGTACATGGAACTAATGGCTATTGGTGACTTGTTGGAGTATTTCATTCTGCAAGCTTCGATCATCTGGCCACTCCAAAGCCGAAAGAAAGGCACAAAGAAGAATTGCAATCATACTGATTAACTTTCATCCTAATAAACTGTTGTACAATGGCATTTCCAAATCCCATTCGTTTTGTTTTTTTTACAGTACGGATCTACTTCTTTTATTCGAGACTATTTTTTTTAGTAAATTACGAGAAGAGCAGAAGAATTATGAGAATGTTTAAAACAAAAAGAAAACTTTTCTAAGAAGATTTAAGAAAAACATTTGCAAGTAAAAAGTAGAGAGGGTTAACAAAAAATTAGTGCTCATTAGGAAGGGAAAGAAAATTGCCTGTATTTTTATCTGAACTAATGTGTTGTTTGAATAATGAAGGAGATTAAAAAAAAAGTATTAAAGTATTGAAAAAAACAATAAAAAATAAGGGAGAAGCAGAATTCTTGAGAATAACAACGTGAATGGAGGCAGACATCTAGGCCACAGCTGTGGAGAAAACGGAAATAAAGATGAGTAAAAAGAAGGAAAAAAAAAACATTGAAAAGCGAAATGTAAGAACAAAAGATGGCGGTAGACAGGGGGAAGGAAAAGGGAGGAATATGGAGAAATAAAGCGGTAAAGCTTAGAAAAATTCTTGTTGTGTTTAAGATCCTGTACGCTGGAGTAAGACGACTGTTTCCATCGCACATTCTATTTTAGTCTTACGTCATCATCATCAACTACCAGCTGCTTTTTTTTTTTTCTTCTTCTTTTTTTTCTCCAACTATTTGGTACTTTTACAAAACATAACCCAGATGGAGAATTAAGTCCATTATTTGGTCCCTAGAAAATATCTGACAATATGTCAGATTGTCATAATTGAGTTCCTTACTAGAAATATAATGTTTTTTCGCTTCCCATGTTCAGAAAGCGTTTGCTAGTAGCAACTATTTCTAATTATCTCTTATTTTTATATCAACTAGGACTGGTAGATTATTAGCACTCGGATCACCACGTTTTCTGAAGATAAATCTACATAACTAACATTGATTTTTTTATGTTTGATATAATATTATGTAGTTCTTTAAGCATTTTGTGGCAGGGTGGTTAAAAACTTCTAGCCAATCCAAACAACATTTATGATACCATTTGTGATACCTCTTTTTAACCGTCGCATTCAGATGTTTACTACTTACTAGTTTCAAAGTTAGGTAACAAATAAAAAATGTGCGTATATCCATAAATGATAATGAGACACCTATATTTTCACTTCTCTAATCTACCATGAAAGCTCGTAGCCATTACCTAATTGAAGTTCGATTTATTTTCTTTTTTAATCATGTGCTATTCTGACACCTCTAATTCCAAAAGCAAAATCTTCAATCTCTAAATCCTTTTCGTCTTCTAGAATACTTTTTTAAAATTCAACTTCTTTAAAACATCGTATACTATTACATTGATTCGTAGGAATAGGCGATAAAAATGTATCCGATATTTTACATTTGAAACAAGTTGCTAATCTTAAATATCCAAATCGAAATGTTAAATCGGAATGACTTTTCCACGGGCATCTAAAGCATTTCTTTCTCTATTATGGGTTTTAATGTTATGAGGTTCGCATTTAATGGTGGGAGGAGATGATGGTTATTGGTGGATGTGGAATTGAAACTACTTGTGCCCAAACACAATTTATATATTTACGATTTTACTTAGGAAGGGAGATGAGCGTATAGAGTGTAGAGTGATCGAGCGAAGAGTTATGATGATTCTTAGTAACGTGGTGATTATAGAATAGTGTAGCGTGGTTGATGTGAGACGCTTAAAGAGTGATGTATTATTTGAAACTTCTCTAAACTAACTCGTTAGCCACAGTAGCTCACCATTGTTAGAACAAGCCAGAGTTTTAAGTCTATAAGCCAGAGGTTGATTTTGAACTTCAGGCTTGAAGTTGATCTTGCAACTGATGTTTACTCTTTAAAGTTTATTCATGTGACTTAGCATTAAGCCACTTAACTGGCCGCTGTTGGAACTATAAGTAAGCTTTAACGATGATACTTCTCATTTAATGAAAGTTCTGTATTTCTGTTAGTGTCACTTGTTCCATTAAATTTAATTATCTCTTCTCATTATCTTTATTTCATGTACGCTGACTATTCCAGAACTTTATAAATTATTGTCCAATTTATTGCAACATATTTAATTTAGTACCTGCAAATGGAACTGTTTATTTCAAAAGCCGAATTACGCATTGTTTTCATGTGCCTCAAGGAGCCCAACTCACGAAATATATAAAATTAAGCCCCATTCTATAATGTAACGTAAAATTTCTAATATTTTCCCTTGCTTTTGATGAAAGCAATGAACTTGTATATTTTTTTGTACTGTGGCCTCTGAGTGTTTCCAGAGCACAAAAATTAAAGTCCATTGATTCCAAAACACCAAATTTCAGCAAGTTCAAATATTCTACCTTTAATGTTTTGTAAAATGAAGTATTAATTTTCCACTTCTCCCCTTTCATTCTTTCTTATTTTAATATTAATTTTTATTTCTTGTCGTCATTTGTTATGATTTATTAATTAGAAATTCACTATAAAAAATGCTCTCAAGAAATAAATCTTTATAAAATAAAAATTCTGATATGAAACATTCACAACCAGTCCAAAACACATTCTCTTACTCCAGTTCTCAAAATTATAATTGACAAATTTTATAGTCAGCGTACCAAATTTTATGAAATTCGTCGAAAACTGAAAAAAAAAAACTGTCCAGTAAAAGCGCAACTTCCGGTTTACTAATTTTCTTGAAACTCGGAATTTTGGCCATCTATTTATTTCTAATTCATTTTGTTTGGATGATAGAATTGTATAATCAACTATGATAGCACTTTAGAGAAAAACATAACCCCACCCCTCCCCTAAAATTGTCCTTAAATGAATTTTACCAGAGAAATGTTTTAAATAAAAGTTGTAGCTCTTTGTATGTGTAGTTGGTATACCAAGTTTGAACAAAATCGTTTCTGCCATTTTTGAGAAAATCGCGTAGAAAAAGTAAAAAAAAAAACAACAAGTAAAGTGGTACTTCCGGTTGAGGAATTTTGACAGATTACCCACTGTCAGATGCCATGGTGATACTTAAACGGAAAAACCATGTTTCAACTTTCTGCGTTTTTCATGCTGTTCACATATACACACACACACACACACCCACACACAACCACACAACACACACCATTTGCTAAAAACCACTTTTTTTGGATTCAGCATGTCTCAAAACGTGTATTTCCGGTGAAAACTCGACACTCGAAAATTTGACACGATTACAATACTTCCTTCCTCTTACTAGGAGTAAGAGAAAGTAAAAATCTGGTGTGATATACTCGCACGACTTTCTCTTACTGAAATTTAGATCGTTTTGATTTATTATCTGGTCACATACAAATGTCACATTTAACTGAAAATATACACACACACACATATATATATATATATACATATATGCATGGCGTAACATTAAATTCTTATTAATGTTATAGCTGATAGAATCGTATATTACATTGAAATGGTACTTTAGAGGAAAGCCTAAACGTCAGCTAAAACATCTCTTAAATGAATTTTTTTTTTTTTTTTTAATTTAAGGCGTCTCAACATCTGAGGTCATTTGCGCCCGGAGCCTTCTCAGTGCACTGCCGGCCTCCGGACAGTGTTCTCCCGTTGCAGACAACACTGTCCATCACCGGACAGTGAGCTGTAGGGGCTCCTAGGAAGAGAAAATGTAAGCAGTAGCACGGCTGGATTCGAACCCGTGACCTCCGCGTTGCTAGTCCAGCGCGCCACCACTGAGCTAATCCCTTCCCTAAATGAATTTACTTGAAAAAATGTTTCAAATAAAAGCAGTAAATAGACTTATATGATATATAAAGTTTAATGAAAACCACTTGGAGCTGTATTTGAGAAAATCCCCCCCCCCAACTGAAAAATCTATTTTATTTAAGAAAAATCTATCATTTAAGAAAATCATAGTATACCGACACATTCGGAAGGCTGATTTTGACCAAAACCTTTATTGTCGCACCCGCTGATAGAATCAAAATGGAATACTATGACTTTCTGTTCTGTAACACACACACCCACACACACATGCACACCAATTTCTAGCATCCAGTTTTTCGAACTCTGGAAACCTCAAAATGTTATATTTACGGTAAACTCAATTTCGAAAATTTGACAACTTCGCAACACTTCCTTTTAAGGACTTTATAATTTATATTATAAGGTATAAGCACGTATAAAACCGGTATTCTAGTTCAAAGATTCTAGTTAAAACCGCTATTTTTAATATACATGAACTTTTTTTTTTTTATATTAGGTTGTTTTGTTATCTTTATAAATAGAAAGAAATTTAAGAATAATATGAAATAATAATAATAATAATAATAAATAATGTAAATGATAAAAATGTAAAAAAAGTAAGAGCAAGCAACATTGAAAGAGAAATGCAAAACATTCACTTAACAAAAAAGACAATGTGGTGGTAGGGAAATTCTTTCAAGAACATACTTCTATACTTGAAAACGTGCACACTGAAACGCACCTAAAATATAAATACTCGTACATACACGCTGGAACAGAAAAGTCTTGCAATGTGGTGAAATGAGAGAGTAGTAAACGCGCACAACAAGGATAGTAAATATGATACGCCCTCAAGAGTTTCTTCGTCTTAAATGTTTAGATCTGGGGGGAAAGTATATTTATGTGTGCATGTGCTAGTGTGTGTGTGTATTGTGAGTTGCGGGAGAGATGTTTCTGTTAACAGAACATTTTTCAGAGCGTTTTGCTGAGTTAAAAGCTGGAATGAGCAGTCGACCATTCCACTTGCTTCCCTTCCCATGTATGTACGTACAACTTCCTTCTTTCTGTCATTATAATCTACTCCATCTTGTAAACGTTGACTACACGGCTAGAGCTTGTGATGCTCTTCATCAGACTTAGCCGTTTCTCATCACTTACTGGGCTATCACTGTCTTCTCTCTTCAGCTCTTTACTACATACACATACGTATACACAGACTTAAAAAAACCTCTTAACCCTCCTTAAATTCTCCTCCACATGCTCATTACAGCTGTGCGATTACATCCGTCGGTGCAGTTGCTATCTAGTAGTTCTATCTTCTTCCCCCTTCTGAAAATGTCTGACGTTTTGTAAACAGAAAAACCGCCAATAGAAAACCAGTGTGAGCAAACATGGATAAAGGCGATAAGAAGAGCACTTCAATACAATAAAAAGAAAAGCAAAGCTTAATTATTTTGTTTTTGGTATTTATTTAATTATTTTTTTAAGATTAAAACTTCTTCATAGTAAAAAAAAAAAAAAAAAAAAAATCAATAAAATTTAATCCGTTATGAACTTATCGATACATATATGAACACCATTGAATACGGTGATGTAAGTATAAAACAACACTCAAAAATGTCAACAATGAAATATAGATTGTCAAATCCACCGCGATCTCGAAAAAGAAATCTACATTGGTCATTTACGCGTCTGTGCTTTTTAAATGTATATAGCCGTTTGTAGCATAAGCAGGAAGGAGTGTATGCAAAGGCATTTTGAGCAAGAATGTGCTAGCCTTTAATATGCTAAACCTAACGGTTGCACCAATTACAGGCCGCAATTACTGTGACTTAATTCATAATATTTTTAGACAAAGATACCAAGAACTCACAATCCCCTAATAGTAATTCAATTAAGTAGTCGAAGAAAAACAAAATCGTGTGAAACATTCACTCGCCTTTCTCTTATAGCAGTTAATACAATTAAAAATTCACAAATTTTCTTAACAATTGTACATTTTTATTCAGTTACCCTAAAACAAATATAGAGATAGTGGGGAAACATGTTCGTTAACACCAATAGCAAGTAGTCAATTCTAATGTATTGACATTGCAATCCAATAGAAAGCGCCAACAACACTGGATATACCCATGAATTCCCTCAGGACCAATCAATTTCGGAATCGGAATCAATTTTTCCGGGGAAAAAATTCAAATAAAACTAATACGTTTATATAACAATGTGCAGTTTTTCGAGAGATATAAGCAATCCATGTTTTTCGAGAAAATTCAAAAGTTCAAACACTCACACAATTGCCGCTCATACAATTATATCAGTGATGAATTTTCATATGTACCGAAACTGAAAGAGGAGTTTGGTGTAACTTCAGGGTAAAGTTTTCGAAACACATCCGATCTCGCACAAACCGCAAAAAACCGATTCCAACTATTGCATCCACCTAAACGTACACGAACATAAACCCGGTGGACATCTCCACGACATAGCATTGATACTTCACAAAAGGACAACGACTGAACATGCTCGAAATATACAAAAGACATCAAAACAAAACTTAATAAACGAACAAACCAAATTCTCTAGTAAACCTTGTAATGTTATTGGTGTGAGATGTGTTGTTTGTAGTAGTAGCTTGGGACGGAGCGGTTTTGTAAAGGGCTTGTGAGTATATATGTTTAAGAGAGAAGTATCAGAAATAATCAAGAGATCACAATGTTTTTAAAATAGATATATTCTCAAAGTGAATTTAAATACCATTACAATATCACAACTATATATTAATAAATCAATTGTTTATCTAGAATAAATGCTAAATTCTATAACTGGCACTGAAGTTAAGTGAGCGATTCCTGAAGTGTTCTGGTTGATGTCTAGTTCAGACTGTCTTGAAAGAATACCTTCTCTTGTTAGTATAAATCTTCCCCTGTGAGAAGGGGTGAAAAGACAAAGCTACCAAAGTTCTGTGAACTCTAAAAGACAAAGTTAACCAGGTCTTTTGAACTCTTTCTGCAACTGTAGTCTTCTACCTGTGTGTACCCTTTTTAGCAGCGAATGTTAGATTTTTCTTGATATTTTTCAAATAAATATATTTCTGGCATCCATCACAACCTCTATTCAACACCATCTTTCCATAGTCACGATTACCACAAACAAGTAGACAACCAATCAATACATTTAAACCAAAGAAAAATAATCAAACACATAAACAAGCATTATTTAAAAAAAAAAAATGCTTGTAAGTGCTGTGCGAGTGTAAGAGAGCATGGTTGTGAATGTTGGCCAGCATCCACTAATAAATAATAATAAATAATGCGTTTATTTAACAAACAAAATTTATGACAATCTAGAAAAAGAAGAATAAGCAAAACACAATAATGCATGGAGTGAACTCCGTCTGCATGAGTTGCAATACACAATAATGAAACTTAAACTAATAAACAAATTGATAGAACTAATACACTTAAAGTAAAGGGAGTCTCGAAACAAAGTTATGACAAAATAAAAATTTTTCTACAAATAAAAAATTGTAAGAAATAATAAATATAATAATATTAAAAATAATAATAATTAAATTTATTATTTAATGAGGGGAGATAATAATTAAATGAATTTAACTTCTATATATTGGGGCACTAACACACATTTCATTCCTTATATCTAATTAAAAGTAAAAAATCAAAAATCAAATTCTTGTATTAAAAAATTTCTATAACTAAACGCATCCCTTAAGAAAGAACAAAGCATTCTCCAGTTTTTACCATTTAAATATTCACAAAGTTCTACCTCTGTGAGTATTTTTGTTGTTGAAATATTTAATTCTGTAGGGAGCTAAAATAGGGCAAATGGCCACAAAGTGCGATACGTCTTCTATTTCTCGTAAATTGCACATCGAGCAAAGCTGACAATCATCACTATTGAACAATTTTTATTTCAAATTTAGAGCTTCACATCTAAACTTTAAAATGAGCTTCGCATCAGCGAATGAATTTGTACTAATGTAATTGCAATCATAGCACAGCTTAGAATATAACTTATGGTGTAAGGCCTGTCTGGCCTTACTTTCTGCATCTATTTTGTCGTTCAGCTCTAGTTTGGATATAATCTTATTCAGATTTGACTGCCAAACCTCCAAAGACTCAACTTTAAAATCTGGTAACGAAATATGAAACTGTGAACATAATACCTTCCAGTCTTCAAACCAAAATAAATTTTTAGCGATTACTTTCATGGCAATAATTCTGGGCAATCTAGACTCTGGTAACTTAAGTAGTTTTAAAATATAATTAAAATGTAATTTTAAAGTATAAATATACATACTAGACATGCCTATTTCTAAAGTTAACACATAGTTAGGGGTATTAGACGGCAAGCAATATAATTTCTTAAGTAAGAACCTCTGCAGTTTTTCAACCGTTTCATATTTCTTAAAACCCCAAACTTGGGCAGCATAGCACATAACAGCTCTGGAAGTTGCATAAAAAATTTTATATTTTGAATCTATAGGTATATTTGAATCTGACAGCAACCTGCTCCATGTGCAATTTAAACCAAATTTAGCCGTTCCCAGTTTATCTTTTAAATATTTATCAAAAGATAAGGAGGGCGTCAAGTTTACACCCAAATATTTATATTCTTTAACAATCTCAACTTCCTTACGCCTCAAATGGCCATTTCTCAGATATAGCGTGCTTCCTCCTCTTTTTTTCCAAAATCAAGATTTTTAGAGTTTTCCAAGCTAACCACCCACCCCATACAATATCAACTTAATTGAAATACTCATACTTTTGTAATACTTATCCAGCAGTACTCTCGTACGTCCGCATATAGTAGCCACGTACAGCAAACCCCCAATCTTTGTACACCCACCATCCAATTTTCGGCCGTAAATCTTTACATAAATTGACAAGGAGGTGGAGAGAGGCCGTAGCCTTGTTTTCACACCGATGCCGGATAAAACCATTCGAAATACCTCTTTGGCACCAAACACAGCGCGCGTATCATAGTACAAGAGTTTAATTATACGAATAAATTTACTTGATAAACCTATTTGAGAAAGCTTGTAGAGTAGTTACTGTCGCGGAACGGAATCAAATGCGGCCTTGAGGTCTATAAAAAATAAATATACTTTTTTCGTAAGTCCCTCTACTAATTTCATTTTCACTAAATTTACTAAGCTGAATATATTATCAATAGTCGAATAATCCCTTCGAAAACCCGCTTGAAATTCCGTAATTATGTTATGACCATCGAGCCACTGAATAAGTCTATTCAAAAGCAGACCCGTAAACAGTTTCCCCTCTACATCAATGAAAGAAATGGCCCTATAGTTTGTCACCAATTTCGTATCTCCCTTCTTGTGTAATGGAAATATTAAAGAATCTTTAAAGTTGGCGGGTATACTTCCGGCTTCGTAAATTCCATTGAATATAGAAATCAAATCAGTGTCAACAAAAAATTTTCAGAAGAATTTTTAAAAAATTCATAGGTTACTCCGTTAATTCCGGGAGCTTTACCATTCTTTGCTTTATTCAACACTGCCATTAATTCAGATAACGTGAAATCATTGTCTAAAAGAGTATCCGTTACAAGAGGTTCGACATATAATATTATAGGAGCTTCTATCGGGATTATACAAGTTCTGAAAGCATACTTAAAAGTATCTGCTTAAGATTGGCCAGATTGCCAAAAACCGATTCCAACTAGAACAACCACCTAACTACACAAACATAAACCCGGTGGACATCTCCACGATATAACATTGATAGTCTCAGACAAAAGACACAACTGAATTGACCATGCTCGAAATTTACAAAGACATCAAAACCAAACTTAATAACGAACAACCAACTTCGCTAGTAAACCTTGAAATGTTTGGTGTGAGATGTGGTTGTTTGTAGTGGTAATATGATGGCGTGAGCGGTTTTTGTAAGGCTTGTAGTATATATGTTTAAGAGAGAAGTATCAGAAATAATCAAGAGATCACAATGTTTTTAAAATAGATATATTCTCAAAGTGAATTTAAATACCATTACAATATCACAACTATATATTAATAAATCAATTGTTTATCTAGAATAAATGCTAAATTCTATAACTGGCACTGAAGTTAAGTGAGCGATTCCTGAAGTGTTCTGGTTGATGTCTAGTTCAGACTGTCTGAAAAGACAAAGCTACCAAAGTTCTGTGAACTCTAAAAGACAAAGTTAACCAGGTCTTTTGAACTCTTTCTCTGTGAACTCTAAAAGACAAAGTTAACCAGGTCTTTTGAACTCTTTCTGCAACTGTAGTCTTCTACCTGTGTGTACCCTTTTTAGCAGCGAATGTTAGATTTTTCTTGATATTTTTCAAATAAATATATTTCTGGCATCCATCACAACCTCTATTCAACACCATCTTTCCATAGTCACGATTACCACAAACAAGTAGACAACCAATCAATACATTTAAACCAAAGAAAAATAATCAAACACATAAACAAGCATTATTTAAAAAAAAAAAAATGCTTGTAAGTGCTGTGCGAGTGTAAGAGAGCATGGTTGTGAATGTTGGCCAGCATCCACTAATAAATAATAATAAATAATGCGTTTATTTAACAAACAAAATTTATGACAATCTAGAAAAAGAAGAATAAGCAAAACACAATAATGCATGGAGTGAACTCCGTCTGCATGAGTTGCAATACACAATAATGAAACTTAAACTAATAAACAAATTGATAGAACTAATACACTTAAAGTAAAGGGAGTCTCGAAACAAAGTTATGACAAAATAAAAATTTTTCTACAAATAAAAAATTGTAAGAAATAATAAATATAATAATATTAAAAATAATAATAATTAAATTTATTATTTAATGAGGGGAGATAATAATTAAATGAATTTAACTTCTATATATTGGGGCACTAACACACATTTCATTCCTTATATCTAATTAAAAGTAAAAAATCAAAAATCAAATTCTTGTATTAAAAAATTTCTATAACTAAACGCATCCCTTAAGAAAGAACAAAGCATTCTCCAGTTTTTACCATTTAAGTATTCACAAAGTTCTACCTCTGTGAGTATTTTTTTGTTGAAATATTTAATTCTGTAGGGCAAATGGCCACAAAGTGCGATACGTCTTCTATTTCTCGTAAATTGCACATCGAGCAAAGCTGGCAATCATCACTAGTGAACAATTTGTATTTCAAATTTAGAGCTTCACATCTAGACTTTAAAATGAGCTTCGCATCAGCGAATGAATTTGTACAAATGTAATTGCAATCATAGCTCAGCTTAGAATATAACTTATGGTGTAAGGCCTGTCTGGCCTTACTTTCTGCATCTAATTTGTCGTTCTGCTCTAGTTTGGATATAATCTTATTCAGATTTGACTGCCAAACCTCCTAAGACTCAACTTTAAAATCTGGTAACGAAATATGAAACTGTGAACATAATACCTTCCAGTCTTCAAACCAAAATAAATTTTTAGCGATTACTTTCATGGCAATAATTCTGGGCAATCTAGACTCTGGTAACTTAAGTAGTTTTAAAATATAATTAAAATGTAATTTTAAAGTATAAATATACATACTAGACATGCCTATTTCTAAAGTTAACACATAGTTAGGGGTATTAGACGGCAAGCAATATAATTTCTTAAGTAAGAACCTCTGCAGTTTTTCAACCGTTTCATATTTCTTAAAACCCCAAACTTGGGCAGCATAGCACATAACAGCTCTGGAAGTTGCATAAAAAATTTTATATTTTGAATCTATAGGTATATTTGAATCTGACAGCAACCTGCTCCATGTGCAATTTAAACCAAATTTAGCCGTTCCCAGTTTATCTTTTAAATATTTATCAAAAGATAAGGAAGGCGTCAAGTTTACACCCAAATATTTATATTCTTTAACAATCTCAACTTCCTTACCCTCAAAATGCCATTTCTCAGATATAGCGTGCCTTCCTCCTCTTTTTTTACAAATCAAGATTTTAGATTTTTCCAAGTTAACCACCAGCCCCCATTTTTTACAATAGCAACTTAATGAATTAATCATACTTCGTAATACTTTTGGATTATCAGCCAGCAGTACAATATCGTCCGCATATAGTAGCACACGTACAGTCAAACCCCCAATATTTACACCACCTCCAATTTCTTCCGTAATATCATTTAAATAAATTGAAAAGAGGGTGGAGAAAGAAGGCAGCCTTGTTTCACACCGGATGCCGTATAAAACCATTCCGAAATACCTTCTTTGCACCAAACAGCAGCGCGCGTATCATAATACAAGAGTTTAATTTTACGAATAAATTTACTTGATAAACCTATTTGAGAAAGCTTATAGAATAGTAACTGTCGCGGAACGGAATCAAATGCGGCCTTGAGGTCTATAAAAAATAAATATACTTTTTTCGTAAGTCCCTCTACTAATTTCATTTTCACTAAATTTACTAAGCTGAATATATTATCAATAGTCGAATAATCCCTTCGAAAACCCGCTTGAAATTCCGTAATTATGTTATGACCATCGAGCCACTGAATAAGTCTATTCAAAAGCAGACCCGTAAACAGTTTCGCCTCTACATGAATGAAAGAAATGGCCCTATAGTTTGTCACCAATTTCTTATCTCCCTTCTTGTGTAATGGAAATATTAAAGAATCTTTAAAGTTGGCGGGTATACTTCCGGCTTCGTAAATTCCATTGAATATAGAAATCAGTGTCAACAAAAAATTTTCAGAAGAATTTTTAAAAAATTCATAGATTACTTCGTTAATTCCGGGAGCTTTACCATTCTTTGCTTTATTCAACACTACCATTAATTCAGATAACGTGAAATCATTGTCTAAAAGAGAATCCGTTACAAGAGGTTCGACATATAATATTGTAGGAGCTTCTATCGGGGATTATACAACTTCTGAAAGAATACCTTAAAGTGATCTGCCTTAATATTGGCAGATCTGCCAAAAAACCGATTCCAACTACGACAACCACCTAAACGTACACGAACATAAACCCGGTGGACATCTCCACGATATAACATTGATATTTCACAAAAGGACAACAACTGATGAACATGCTCGAAATATACAAAAGACATCAAAACAAAACTTAATAAACGAACAAACCAAATTCGCTAGTAAACCTTGAAATGTTATTGGTGTGAGATGTGTTGTTTGTAGTGGTAGTATGTGGCGTGAGCGGTTTTGTAAAGGGCTTGTGAGTATATATGTTTAAGAGAGAAGTATCAGAAATAATCAAGAGATCACAATGTTTTTAAAATAGATATATTCTCAAAGTGAATTTAAATACCATTACAATATCACAACTATATATTAATAAATCAATTGTTTATCTAGAATAAATGCTAAATTCTATAACTGGCACTGAAGTTAAGTGAGCGATTCCTGAAGTGTTCTGGTTGGATTTCTAGTTCAGACGGTCTTGAAAGAATGCCTTCTCTTGTTAGTACAAATCTTCCCCTGTGAGAAGGGGTGAAATGACAAAGCTACCAATGTTCTGTGAACTCTAAAAGACAAAGCTAACCAGGGTCCTTTGAACTCTTTCTGTAACTGCAGTCTTCTACCTGTGTGTACTCTTTTTGCCAGCGAATGTTAGATTTTTCTTGATATGTTTCAAATAAAATATATTTGAAAATATATTTTTGGCATCCATCACAATCTCTATTCAACACCATCTTTCCATATCACGATTACCACAAACAAGTAGACAACCAATCAATACATTTAAACCAAACAAAAATAATCAAACCCATAAGCAAGCATTATTTAAAAAAAAAAAAAATGCTTGTAAGTGCTGTGCTAGTGTAAGAGAGCATGGTTGTGAATGTTGGCCAGCATCCACTATGTGAGAATCAGATAACTTAGATCATGAATTACATAATTTAATTTAATATACTTATTTTATTATCTTACGATTGTTTACTTTATTTTATTAATTTACTTATTATGGTAATTATCCCATAATAAGTCAGTAATTGACGCCGTATTCTTTCATAATTAAATATTGGTTCTATAGTTCAAGAATAACTTAAAATTAGATATTATAAATTAATAATATATTCTAGTATCGTGAAGATGTAAATTTACTCTAAAAATATCATTTAGTTACGTACTTCCACTAGCTGATGTTTCAATTTTTAAAGAACCCAAAATGCAATGGCTTTTAAAAATAAAAACAAAATGTTGCCTTAGTCGAATATAAAGATCACCCAGTTAAGTCGTAGAAAGTCTGTGTTATCACAGGTTTTTATCAAAACATCCTAATGATAAGTGAACGAAACCAGTCAGTGACCACAAAATGACACCACTAAATATCACGGAAAATATCTCTGAAGCTTTCCAGCTATGCGGACCCAACAATTGACATCTATTTTTTTTATACTTGGAAATGTTACTCAGTTTTCCTAACAAAAGTACAAAACGGTAGAGTAAATATTGGTTAGCGTAGGAAAAAAAATGACAGATAAAAGTAGAAATTGATGTCACGGTGAGCCAGAAGAGAGCGCCAGAACATTATTCAAACTTAGATAACGTTTTAAATGTAAGTTACAAATTCCTTAAAATAAATTCGTCAGGCAAAATGTTTCTCATAATACTATGTTGAAGTGATCTCAAGTACATTAATTTTATTTCTATTCAATGATTATTTTAGGGAAGGGATTAGCTCAGTGGTAGCGCGCTGGACTAGCAACGCGGAGATCACGGGTTCGAATCCAGCCGTGCTGCTCTTAGATTTTCTCTTCCTAGGAGCCCCTACAGCTCACTGTCCGGTGATGGACAGTGTTGTCTGTAACGGGAGAACACTGTCCGGAGGCCGGCAGTGCCCTGAGAAGGCTCCGGGCGCAAATGACCTCAGATGTTGAGACGCCTTAAATTAAAAAAAATAAATAAAAAAAAAAAAATGATTATTTCGTTTGAAATAGTTTTTTACTTTCTCTTACTCCTAGTAAGAGGAAGTATTGTAATCGTGTCAAATTTTCGATATCGAGTTTTCACCGAAAATATCCGTTTTGAGGTCCCCTGAGTCCAAAAAAGTGGTTTTTAGCAAATGGTCTGTGTGTGTGTGTGTGTGTGTGTGTGTGTGTGTGTGTATGTATATGTATGTATGTGAACAGCATAGCTCAAAAACGAAAAATCGTAGAAAGTTGAAACTTGATATTCCGTTTAGAGGTCACCATGGGATCTGACTGTACGTTATCTGTCAAAATTCCTCAACCGGAAGTACCACTTTACTAGTTGGATTTTTTACTTTTTTGCGATTTTCTCAAAAATGGCTCCGACGATTTTCTTTAAACTTTAAACATCAACCACACATACAAAGAGCTACAACTTTTATTAGAAACATTTCTCCGGGAAAATGCATTGAAGGGCACTTTTGGGGGAGGGGTGGGATTAGGTTTCCATCTAAAGTGCTATTTCAGTTTATTAGACAATTCTGCCATCTAAATAATGTTAATTAGAATTAAATATGTTGTTGAAATTCCGAGTTTGAAAAAAATCGGATAACCGGAAGTGCGTTTACTTTACCACTTTACTAAATGATTTATTCACTTTTTCGCAATTTCTCAAAAATGGCTCCGACGATTTTTTTGAAACTTCCTATATAAACTAAACATGCAAAGATCTACAACTTTTATCTAAAACATTTCTCTGGGAAATTTCTTTTAAGAGCACTTTTAGGGGAGGGGTGGGGTTAGATTTTCATCAAAGTGCTATCCTAGTTCATTATACAATTCTATCATCCAAACATAATTAGTTAGAAATAAATAGATGGCTGAAATTCCGAGTTTCAAGAAAATTAGTAAACCGGAAGTGCGCTTTTACTGAACAGTTTTTTCAGTTTTCGACGAATTTCATTAAATTTGGTACACAAACTATAAAATTTATCAATTATCATTTTGAAAAATGGAGTAAGAGAAAGTTGTGTGAGTGTTTCACACCAGATTTTTTTTATTTTTAATATGTTCGTCTATTATACACAATACTTGTTGTGGTGGTTGGTTCCGCAGAGCTGGAAAGAATCAGAGATATTTTTCGTGATAGCCTGCTCCTTTTGTTGGTCATCGACCGGGTTTCCTAGTTAGGTTAACCTAATAGGTCCTAACAAAAACACTTTAAATTTGTCTATGTTATCCCACTGTTTTGACAAAAACATCCTGATGATGGGCGAACGCCCGAAACCGGTCGAGGACCTCCAAAAATAAGAAGCAGGCTATCACGGAAAATATCTGGCATACAATATTGTTTTTGCTGGGGAAAAAAAATTAAATAAAACACATATTTGTAATGGCGATTACAAACTATTATAACTGTATTCATTGCCTGTACATTGTAGTTGTAAATCACTATTCTACCTTTACCTGATAATGAAATAGAATACTTAGTATGGATTTTCAAAGATTCAATATTTGTAACGATAACTGATATTAAATTCATACAGTTTATTACCACAACTTTATATTTTAAGCAGTATACTTTCCTAAGCAAACATAACTTTCAAATTATTTCATCAACTTTGTTATTATTTTGTAGGGAGGCAGGAGGAATTGCCAAGGGAACAACTATGGTTTCTGCACAAAGGGCAACTCCCTAGGGAGCTTAAAATACCATTAATATAAATGTGACATCAACCTCATAACTCATAAAGGTACACTAAGTGCTTAAGAGCTAGACTAACAAAGCAGATCCATCAAATAGAAGGAGAAAAATAAATAAGGGTGAAAAAGGAAAAACGACTCGAAAGTTTCCCAAAGTTCAGTTGTATATAAAAATACAAAGTTCAGTTATATATAAAAATACAAAGTTCAGTTATATATAAAAATACAAATAAGTTATTTGTTCTGTTCGCTTTACTATACTTTAGGGTTTTGCTATAGCTTATAAATATAAAGTATTTGAAAGTAGAAATCTTTGCTATTTTGTTTCTTATATGATATGTGCTCCTTGATCATAAAAATACAATGAACAAGAAAAAATCTCACTGTCGATCTTATTACAAATGCTGCTATTCAATACGAGTATAATTCGATGTTTTAGCCATTCAGAGAAAAACTGAGCTGCAAAAAAGGAGAGTACAGTAATTTCTGGGAGTCTGGAGGTCATTAAATTTGAAATATGTATCTTTATTATTGAGATAAAACGGAAACTTATTAAATAAAAAATTCTGGTGTGAAGCAATCACACAATTTTTCCTCACAGTAATCACCACAGTTTTAATTCACAAAATTGTCCTTTGAAAATGGAAATTTTTAACAAATCTATTGATTGTCTTTACACGCTGGTTATAGGGTTCAGGTAGCTTATGTGGTCAGTTTGCATTTTTTAGCCCAGAAATACTGATTGTGCAATTTAGAGTTAAATCTAACGTCTTTTGTATGATCTTTTGAAGGCGGTTAAAGTAAGGTTGTTTGTAGTGCCCTAGAGTTGTAATGCATTATGTCCAATTGAAGGGCTAGAAGAAGTGTTTTATCTTGTTCTTTACAATCAGTTTTGAACGTTTGTCAAGTCTAACTACTAATTTCATCTAAATTTATGAATTTTATTTCGAAGATAAAAGAAAACTTATCTTTCACTAAAAAAAAATTATCAATTACTTAATAAAATTTATTAATACTAATTAAAATATAACGTAGAAAAATCCGAACATATAACTTTCATCTCTGGATATTGCACCCTCTCCTTCTCTGTAAACAACATGATACAATGCTATACCTAGAATTTTTAGCAAACAAGCGCTAACAAACTATTGCTACAACTATTAGCCATCGACCTTATAACTATTATTGATCAACTAAACATTTACTATATACAATACTGCAAAAAAATTTCATCTAGATATACAATTTTGATTAGTGAGATTCAGCCAAACGTTTCAACATCTATTGTATCCAAATCGTAATCCAATCAAAAATCTTTCGCAAAATAGTAAAATGCTTCCAGCTGTATTTCTATAAAGATCTTAAAAATCCTGTTTTCCGTTGAAATGGTCAAATCCTGTTTACTCTATATTCTATATGGACCTGTTTAATCCAATCCGCTTATCTGACTTCTGTACTCCAATAGCATCGAAGGGAAATCTATCTAAAAGTGAGTGTGACCAATGGGTTGCTTCTCCTCCCCTCCCTCCAACTTATGTATTTCTTTAACAATTTTTCTAATTTATATATATTTATGAAGAAGTAAAAATTATAAAAAAATAAATTCAATTGAAACAGACAATTCAGAGAGCAGAAGAAACATTTTTTTATTCTGGGAATAAAAGCCCGTAAGACTAAATATATATGTAATCAAAGTAATTTACAAATTACGTGTCACAGTCCAGCAACAACTTAGATTTTTTTTTTTAAAAAAAAACATAAATTTATTTATTTATTTATTCATTTAAGGGCAATTCCCATTTTTACGAATGAAAAATTTGCATAAATAATAAAAATGAGTTACTTCTAATAAACAGTGAATACATTAAAATGATATGAAGTATGAAAAAAACAGAATAAGAAATAAAGTAAAAATGGATGGGCTATCATTATCAATAAGTATTAAAATAGAAGAATAATATAAAAAATATGAAATGAAAATAAAAAGTAAAAATCAAGTTAAGATTATTAAAATAAAAATGTAATTTATAGCTAAAAGTTAACAAACTTTGGAATTTTTATATATAAATGGAATATCACAGTGTACTAATATGATTTATTAGGAAGTTAAGGAATATAATATAATATCTGCCTATAGGTATACATAAAAAATTAAATATAAATTACAAATAATGAACTATGCAGAAAAAAGGCGATAAGACGAAGACTATAACAGCGATAGTTGTTTTAAAATTTTTTTAATCTATTTTTAATAATATTGTTTAAATCAATATAATCTGGAAGACTATTAGCAAGGAACATCAATTCTGTTAAGAGTGGAATAATAGATATAATTGGTACTTGAAAAGTTAGGATAAAATAAGGGATGGAATGGAATAGGATGGTTGGAATGGAAGGGTCACGAAAATTAAGAGAAGAGAGTAAGTAGGTCAGGAGAATCTATCTCGGTTATTGAGAAGACCATGGATAAATCATACTATTTAAAAGTGGTACTTCAAACACTAAATTAAAGTAGTACTGTAAAAATAAAAAATAAAAAAAAAGAAATGGAATGTTACATTAAACAATCGATTGCTAGTTTCATAATAATAAAAATATGTAAATAAATAAATATTAATAATGTCTGAAACTAAATCAATCTTTAAAAAAAATATATAAATGAAATAGACAAGAAAACTTATAACGCATAAAGGAAAACAAAAGAATAAACTTATTTTGGAAATAAATAAATTTAGAAAGAAACTGTATTTTACAATAAAATAATGATTTAATTCAGAATAAATATATACGTGCTTTGCTGCAAAACAGAAAATAGCTGGAATGGAGACACTAGGAAAAAAGGAAGAGGACTTGAAGTAGTACAATCATAATAATTTATTAGCAAAGAATTGGTCCTTCTACTTACAGTGGTGTGGTTCAAACTGAAATAAAGAATATAGCTGGCAGTTTGTTTATGAGAAAGGACATTGAAACTGATATATAAGTAAGAAGTATTGTCTTCTGAACTATGATTTTAACCAGGATATCTTATTGTATTGTGACGCAGCTAGTGGTGCCATCTAGGAGAGAAGGCAGGTACCTAAGGTTCTCCTAGTGGCTGCTGGGAAGCGCTGGTGGCGCTCTAGTTCTCTCTAGAAAAATCGAGGAAGTTCTAGAAGATTCCCCACCGGTATAAATAGTTGGACCACAGAGAGTTGAGAGAGTTTTTCCAGGTACAAACGAAGTCACTAGTTTGTGAAAAATGTATAAAAAGTGAACAAAGTGAACTTTTGTGGTTTAAACTGTGAAGTAATTATTATTAAGTGTTGTATTTTGTAATTTATTGTGTATAACAATAAATTGGTGTTTTTTTTATTGAAGTTTAGAGTATTTTTTATCTATACGAACCCACTTAAAACTCATTGCAGTAGCTAGTCTAGAGGGAAAAACGTTACAGTATCATGGAATGATATTGTGGTCAAACGAGACATTACAGATAAACCTTAGTCATTCACAAGCATTCATTTGCACGGTAGTGTTTCATATTCAATTCTTTGGTGATGCCATCGTAAACGGGCACTACAATAATCGAAATAAGGAAGGATTAATGTTGAATCCACTGGAGAATAGATGGAGAATGTATCCCGATTTCTTTTTTAATTACGCAAGCGTTCTCAAAAATTACAGGACATATCATGAACATGATAAGTGTTTGATCTAGCATAGCACCAAGAGTTATGATATATGATTAGAAAATTTAATATTAGAACCCTTTTTGAAATAATAGTGATATTGTTGAGACTACTTACTTATATATAATAAGCGGTACCAAAAATTCTAATATCAAAGTTACTTAAATTAAAAATTAAATAATTTTGGCGTAACCCAAAATGTGTGTGTGTGTGTGTGTGAGAGAGAGAGAGTGAGAGAGATAGATTATTATCCAAAAACTTTTTGAAAGTTTCAAAACATATTTATAATGTAAAAATCGAATTTCCAAAGCTGCCATGAACTTAATATTCCTTTCTAATGCAGTAAATGAAAGTAATTTATCCAAACAAATAAAATTATAAAATAAGAGTATAATAACAAAAACCTATTGAATAAATAAAGAGAGAAGAGAAAATAGAGTGATGCGAAGAATTAATTCAATTTGTATGTATAAGTAAAATCTTATAATGACAGGAATTTATCCGTAGTCTATTGGCAGTCCTTACAAGTTTGGAAAAGAGTGAGATAGAGAGTGATAGAGAGAGAGGAGGGAGAGATAATTCATTGAACTTTCTTGTAAATAAATGGAGTGTATTTGTGAACTTTTCAAACATATTTGCCTTCATTTCTTTGAACGCGAAATGTTAGGGAGATGTGCATGACAGACACAAGGGAGTGGAGATAGGTTATTTTCTATATATATATATATATTCGTTTGTTTGTGTGAAATGGTGGAGAGAGCGGGGTGGTGAGCCGACAGTCAAATAGTAGTAATGCTGCATTGCAGTTTAACTCGTGCTCAACCCTCTGTTCCACCGACCAACCCCACTGGGGCGGGTGGTTTGGATGCCGCCAAATCTGTCTATGCCTCTTATAGCTTTCTAGCTAAATATAGCAGACATATTCTTGTCCGTAGAACAAACTAAAATTTCAGTAGAATTTTTTATAATTTTTGTTAATTTTAATTGATAATAAATACATTAGTAAAAAAATAGTAACCACTTACTATATTTAGGCCACAGCTTTTCAAAAAAAAAATAGATTCTATGATTTAGAAAATATATTTCTAAAATTCTGAGATTGATAAGTAAAAGCCTGGATGAAACATTCATTTGATGTAAAATTACTGATGTTTATTGGTAAATAATTCGCAATACTTCATTTGTTTTTCTTAATAAAATTAACTGTTGTTGAAAGTTTCAAATTTAAGGAGCTCAACGTTAAAACAATAAACAAACAACTCTAGACAATGCCAGCCATATAATGATATTTGTAGGAGGGCATATGGTGTTCGCTACCAAATTCGCTACTAACTGTAGCGCCCCACTTTCACATAATGCTGTGCAAACATCTTTGAGAAGGCGCTAACCACTAGGCTCTGTGAACGGACAAACCCCTATTATTTTCAAAAAATATACGCAGGCCATGGTCACGACATAGAAGAAGCGTACCTACACAAAACGTAACTCTCCAAAAAAATCTAAAAAAGTCACGACCACCAAAAGATGGTGACAAACAGTGGGAAAGCTGTATACGAAACGTACCACTAACACCGCTGTTCAATTCCTCGCCAAGCACATCGCTTGCGTTCCTTCCTACAGAGGCTGTATCGTTCATCGCGAACTGCAGCAAACCAGAAGAGCACCAGTCTATGAGCATCCCTCTGCGCAAAGAAGAGCTGAGTCTAACAACGATTTGCCTCATCTCAACAAAAATAACTTCCCACCATTAAAACCTAGTCTACCAATAGACAAGAATGTAACTTTTGCGCAGATGATCGCGGGTCCTTCGGCCCAACGAAATTGTCCTCCACCACCCAGTCCCTCTTTATCCGGCGATATCGCCACGAGACTGAATTCATTCCTATCCGATTTTAAATCCCTTATCACGCCCCTGATAACCCTCCTCACTTCAGTGGTTAACCACTTCCTTCCCAGCCCCGTGCCTTAATGCCTCTTAATTTACACTCCCTCTCCATACTCCTCTGGAATGCGAGCGGACTGAACCAACATACCCGTGAACTGGACATATTTCTACATGACAATCGCATAGACGTAGCCTTAATAACTGAAACTCACTTCACCGACAGAACTCGATTTCATATCCCCAATTATACAACTTATAAGACGAACCATCCTGACGGAACAGCACACGGTGGATCCGCAATACTCATCCGCAATTCCTTATCACACTTCCTAATACCCTTCATTCCGACTTCTTATATCCAGCCAACCGTGATATCTCTACTTGCGGAACCCTTCTCCTATACAATAACCGCTGTATACTGCCCGCCGAACCACACTATCCATCATAATGATTTTCTCTCCTTCTTTTCTTCCCTCGGTCCTCGCTTTATATGCGGTGGTGACAACAACGCCAAACACCCCAGATGGGGCAGCCGAGTGGCTAATCCACGTGGCAGACAACTCCTAAGCGCCCTCTCCCAAACAAACTATACCTACTTATCTCCTTCCGAACCCACTTACTGGCCATCTTCTCCTCGCAAGCGTCCTGATCTCCTCGATTTCTTTATATGCTCAAGCATACTTCCCTTGCTACAGACACCTTTACTCTCCACGATCTATCTTCCGACCACAGCCCTGTTATCCTAACCCTCGATCATAACCCTAAATTAACCCCTGCTCAACCAACCCTCATAAACGGCCATATAGGCTGGGACTTAGTCCGAGACAACTTAACTCAAAAACTCAACTTAAACTTCCTCTGAAGACACCTGCACAAGTAGACAACAACGTTGAATTACCAACTAAGTCATACAACATTGTATCTGGCACTCCACAACGACTGCATACCATTCCCGGACAACATCCATTCCCTATAGTTTACCTCTACATATTAGGTCACGTATTACTCTGAAGTGACGTGCGAGGGCACGGTGGCATCGCACTCGTTATCCCTCAGACAAAAGGTAATTTAACCAACTCACTAGACAACTCACTGACCAATTACATAATTACTATAACGACCAATACTCCATATACACGTTTTCTCTTACAACCCAAGACAATTCACTCTGGACCGCTACCAGAAAAATACTAAAATATAACAAATCTTCACATCCACTTCGACAGACTGATGGCATATGGGCTAAATCTGATGACGAGAAAGCCCATTGCTTCGCCCTCTACCTCTCCCAACTTTTTACTCCCCATCCTGATATAGAAGACCCTCTATATTCCGAAAACATCACCAAAGAGCTCGACATCCCACTTCCACTTTTTCCTCCGCCAAAACCTATTACTGCAAAAGATGAAAGGCTAGTAATTCAAAATCTACCGAAAACAAAATGCCCTGGGTATGACCTAATCACTCCCCATATCCTTTTTCAGCTCCCACCCAAGGCTGTCATTTTTCTTACATACCTGCACAACGCTGTTCTTAGAACGACTCATTTTCCTCTATCCGCATGATCCTTAAACCTAATAAACCTCTCCATTCCCCTTCTTCCTATCGACCTATCAGCTTACTTCCGTTACTTGGCAAAATTTTTGAAATACTCCTACTATCCCGTGTCCAAACTTTAATAAATCCACTTTTCTTCATAACCAAACACCAATTTGGATTCTGTAACTGTCACTCTACCATCCATCAGGCACAGAGTTGTAGACATCATCGCTACTTCCCTTGAGCGGAAACATTACTGCCCGGCAGTTTTTCTTGACATCTGTCAGGTATTCGATCGGGTTTGGTATCCGGGTTTATTGTGGAAACTCAAGGGCATCCTCCCCTCCACATACTACCTCATCCTTAAATCATATCTCTCCGATCGCCATTTCCTGGTTGTCCAAGGCACTTCCTTTTCTCCTATATTTGACATCCTTGCTGGCGTCCCACAGGGAAGCATACTCGCTCCTCTTTTATTCACAGTATACGTACACGGCTAATCTCCCATTACATCCAATCACTACCACTTTCACCTTCGCCGATGATACGGCTATCCTTTCCTCTAATAGTGATCCCGTCATGGCTACTCGCCATCTTCAAACCCACCTCAATGTCCTCAAACCCTGGCTCCGCAAGTGGAGAATCAAGTTTAATCGACACAAATCCAAGCATATAGTCTTCACCTTAAACCGAAAAACCCTCCCCGCCATTAAATTTAACCATAATTTTCCCCCAATTGCAACCCAACTCCGCAAAGAGAGACGATAACCATGGAACCCTTATACTCGACTCAAACGAAATGAACTAAATTACCGACATAGAATGCTAAAAAAAACTACTAGACAAACGCTCAAAACTTACACTTCACAACAAAAGACAACTGTACAATTCCCTACTAGCTCCTATTTGGACATACGGATGCGAATTATACGGGACTGCCAAAAACACAAACCTGTATCGCAGTCAATCCCTACAGTCCAAAATCCTACGCACCGTCGTCAATACTCCATTCTACGTCTCCAACCTCACTATCCAAACTGACCTAAAAATTCCCTACATCTCCACTTTAAGCCAAATCCTGCTACCTAAAATTCCATTCCAAATTATCTTCCAATCCCCTAATCCAAGCCCTCTGTACTTCCAATCTCCCCACAAACCCGCAAAGACGATTAAGGCGACGATGGCCGCGCGACTATCTAAATACATAACGACGGCTGGCTTGAGATACAGTCGTACATACTAAGGCCATATGGTGTATTACGACTGCTATCGCTGGATAGCTGTCGTTCATAACTTCAAGCCAGGATGTGCGCGCTAGCGCATACTTTCATTTCATTATTCATCTGTTTTACTTGTTGCATGGTTACTGTGCGGTTGTAAAAATCTTTAAATAAAAAAAAAAGACCATGGTCAGGGTGAATTGAAGAGTACATTATCAGATCTGATAGAACAACTTTATGAAGTTTCTTGAGAGGAAAATCTCAAGGTTTCCTAGAAAACCCCTTTTTAGAAAAGTGGGAATGTAAAACCTAATAGCAGGTTTCGCAATAGCTTTTTACTTTTTTTTTCTCAGCATCCTAAGAAATAAGTGTTTTGAAGTATCTAGAAGATGAAATAATGTTGCGTGTCGGTATAAGTAAATGGAAACAAAATATCTAAAAACAAGAAATCGTAGAAAGATCAAACCATCCAACCGACATGAATTTTTTAATCAAAATTCTTTGATGGAATTGCAAGTTTAATGAAAAGTTTTAGTAATTTTTTTTCTTTGGAAATGTCTACAACGAATTTCATTGAACTTTGAATGAGCTCAGGAAAGAGGAGACAATCAAGAAAGCATCGTTATGAAAATTTTCTCAGGAACTGAATCAATCCAAGTCTTGTCTGCGGGGTTACGACCGGATAAGGTCACCAGTCCTGCTCCACGGGACATTGAGGATTCAGGAGGTACCTAAATAATCCAGGCGTAGGGAGCTATTGCACCAGCAGAGTCAATGGGGTTTTGGAGGAGAATAAATACATCCAATACACCTCCTAATAGATTATGAGTAGATTGGGCACCTACCCGGTCTAGAGGAGAATATATCCTCTTTAGAACCTTCTCAGACCTTAACATGTCCTGAGAAAAAAAAATCTTATCAAAAGTTTGAGAAATCTCATCTCGGTACCGGCAGAGGGCAATAATTTGGTCGCATCCCCCTGCTATACCCCTTTAAAAAAGAAAAGAAAAATAAAGTTCCACTTCAATACAATGTACATTTCTAACATCTGTATGATACGCACTGATGGAATTTAACATCTGTATTATATGCACGGATGAAATTCCAAGTTTAAAGAAAACCCTATCCAGCAGGCGCATCGTGTTGTAGATGCTATCGCCAATTCTCTTGAGCAGAAACAATATTGTGCTGGCGTATTTTTGGACATTTCGAAAGCATTTGACTGCGTCTGGCACGAAGGTCTCTTACACAAACTCAAGAATATTCTACCAAGTACCTATTACCTCATCCAACCATATTACCTAATCCTACCTGTCCAACCGTTCCTACCAAGTCACCCAAGGATCTTCTACTTCCCTAACTTATCCCATCCTAGCCGGTGTGCCTCAAGGCAGCATCCTGGCACCTATCCTTTATACCTTATATACTGCTGATATCCCCGAGCATCCTAACACAACCATTTATACTTATGCCGACGACACCGCAATCCTTTCCTCTCATAATGATCCTGTAATCGTTCAACGTTCCCTTCAAGCCCATCTCCAATCACTCGAGTCCTGGTTAACAAAATCCAGAATAAAAATTAACCCTAACAAATCCCATTATATTGTGTTCACCTTAAACAGAAAAGTTCTTCCTCCAGTTTTCCTATTCAGCACTCCTATCCCTCCGGCAGACCACGTTCGTTATCTCGGTATGTTCCTAGTCAAGCGACTAACCTGGAACCCACACACCAGACTTAAACGGACTTCCCTCAACAACCGCTTCAGACTACTTGCTAGACTCCTTGACAAGCGCTCCAAACTCACTCTACAGAATAAAAGACGACTCTATACTTCACTACTCGCACCCATCTGGATGTACGGACTAGACTCTACGGAACCACAAAACGTACCAACCTCAAAAGAATACAAAACCTGCAGTCCAAAATACTCCGACGCATAGTCGATGCTCCTTACTATGTTTCCAACCATACAATCCACACAGATCTGAAGATTCCTTTTGTCCACGATTTAGCAAAGCTCCGATACAAGAAATTCCACAGCAGACTCCCCCTTCATCCCAATCCTCTCTCCCAAACCCTCTCCTCCACCACACTTCCAGGCAATCCTACAAGGCGATTGAAACGTCGTTGGCCCCGCGACCTTCTGGGTGACTAATGGTGGTTGTCACTGGATAACTACCATTCATGACCATCACGTCTTTGTTCATACTTTTGTTAGCCTATTTACTTGTTACATATTTATTTATGTAGTTGTAAATATTCAATAAACCAATTAAAAAAAAAAAAGAAAAAAGAAAACCCTCTAGATAGCTTTCTGAGTCTACCGAATTTTCCTGAAAACTGTTTTCACAGATATGGAATGCCAACACAAACACATATAATATATAATATAATATTTACATATATAATATAATATATATATACATATTGTTACCAAATGTGGAAGGATAGGGGGCATAACAACGCTCGCCCTAGTAGTAACTAAGTTTGGTGGTCTGGTGGCACTCAACTACTTGCTCTTGTGTTTTAATATTGTATATAGTTGTATATATAGGAAATTGTTTCTATTATCTTTATCTTAATTATCCATCAATATCCAATTTCATGTAATCCTGCTTTCTTTTCTTTTTTTTTTGTAAATATATTTTCTTAAAAGTAAAAGTGAATTATTGCATGAATTCAGCCCTAGCATAGCTGGGGATTTTATTCTAATATATAGAATATCGGTCACATTTATTTGAAATTTTCGAACAAAATTGATTTCAGAGGTGTCTAAGGAATCTGTGATTTAACTTTAAACTGTCGTTACAAGTTTTGTTTGAGGCTGATGGAAGGCGCTACCATGCAATCTGGACACAGCCCATAAGCACTAAAAACATCAGTGCATAATCAATCCACTGCCTTTCTGCTTTATTTTGTATGCCAAGGTCAACTAAACTTTTTTTTTTTTTAAATCCAAATTTGAACAAAGTTTCTCAATTTGAATTGTAATAATTGCAGTATGAGAAAGGGGGAGAAAGTTTTGTCACTGCTCTAACAGGTACAGTCATAGTGCCTCCCAACTGCCAGCGAACAATTTGGCACCTTAGAGCAACGTTACAAATAAACACATTACATCCCAATTATTTCTTCGTTGGATAGTTCAAGCGAATCGCTAAACCTATATGATAGATGTATAGGTTATTTTGTACAGTTTTCATCGTACAGTATTTAGCGAAAGCTTTGCTAATATTGCGGATATATTAAATCACTAAGACAGTTAGTGTTTGAACAACTTTAGTTTGGTGTTCGTTTTGCCTCTGGTTTGAGCGTCCTAAACTAGAAGAGTAGTTCTGGAAGAGGCCAGAGGAGAAGGACAAGCTTTGGAGGGAGTAAAGGGGGCGACGAGTCCTTTAAGTTAGTAGCACCTTACCTATTGGTGGTATTCGCTCCATTACAATCTACCACTTGTACCAAACAGAACCACATTCACTCTCGTACTTTCACAAAGTTCAAAGTTAAGTAAGTTTGACTATACAGAGTGCGTGCTCTATATATAGGATTGAGCGTAACAAGAGTTACACTCCCTTTTACTACAACTAAAGGCACAAGAGGACCCTTTAATGGTAATAAATGCATTGCTGAAATTTAACCAAACGTCTCCCCATGTGGAATATAATATTTTTATATCTTAATATGTAAAATACGCGCTCGCAGTTATGCATAAACACACATACAGCACAGGTTTAAAACTATCATTTTCGATTCCCCACAATTTCAATTAATCACATCATTTATATAATACAATAAATGTCTATAACATAATTTAATTCTTCTGAATTACTTTTAATATAATTAAACAATAATTTGCCCTTTAGATTTACCCTTATATATATAAATATATAAAAAGAAAACCCATCAAATTTACCAAAGAAAATGTAATGAAATTCCACTGGGACAGGAAGCTAGATTCTTATCAAAGGTTTGTGAACTAGTCTGTTTTGCTGTTCTTTATTCAACCGCCTTTTCACTGTTTGAAAAGTCTAAATCTGATAAATCATGACAAGTCCATTGAAATTTTCACTTTTTCACCTCTTTTAGGTAGAAAATGTGGTGCCAAGAATCAATTACATAATAAATTTCTTTATTTTAGCTAATTTGTTGTTTACCAAACTCATAAGTTTATTATTCCTAGTAAGAGTGAGTATTATGATAGTTTCAAATTGAGTATTCAGCTAAAAACAGGTAATTTTTATGTCTATATATAATGAAAATGTTTTTTTAGCGGATGGTATGTGGATGTTGTGTATAAGTACCTGTATTTGCTTGTGAATGTGTGCATAAACACACACACATATACAAACGATAAATTGTAAGCTCATACTTGATATTCTATAATCTTTGCTTCTCACAAGTTGTCAGACAAAATACATCAGATAATCGGAAGTGCAAATTTACTGAAAGGGCGTTTCACATTTTTGCGATTTTGCTCGAAAAAAAATAGAACATTTCTCAAAGATATGCTTTAAATTTCAGAGACTAATACTTATTATTAAATGACTATAATTTTAATTCGTCCAGGAAAGTTTATTTGTTGATGGAGTGAAGCAGGCTTTGGTATAATGTGTATGATGAAGGAAGGAAATGGTTTGGTTTGAATGAATAAACAAGATATGGCTGAACACTGAGTAATGTAAGAAGTGACACTGACTGCCTGGACTTTACACTAAAAATGGTAGAGTATGGTAAAGAGGTAAAGGTTGAGGTAAATGACGCGTTGTGACTGGCGCGTGGACTCTGTTGTATATCTATCTCCTGTCGCTGTATTTATGCAATTTCTCCCACTCTAGTCCGGGAGAGTGGTCCTGTCATTTTTGTCTCTCTTTCTCTGCTGTGAATCCTCTCTTTGGATCCTATTATATACGACGTTAATCTTTCCTCTAAAGAGCAATTTCCGCTGAATGTGCGGCTGCCACATACATGAACAATGGTATTAATGAACATTAAGAGCATGCTCAAATTCCAAGTTCGAAAAAAATCAATTAGCCGAGTTAGCTGAATGAATGTTCCGAAGGTTTGGGGAGGAGGCGATTTTCTCGATAACAATTTCCAACAGCTTCGAATACAAAAAGCACAGATAACAAATTTATATTGTTTTTTTTTTTTATTTTTTCTAAGAAAATTAATTTTAAGGGCCCATAATTAAGGTAGAGAGGAATCTGTAAATTAGCCTTGCCGCTATGTAAATTTGGCTTTGCGAATTGCTAATTTCAGTGGGGGGGGGGGAGAGACTGAAGAGGACGCTAACATAATCACATTCAGAAAAAACACCCTAAAATCCAACAACTATAAATCCCCACCCCCTCCATATGCGTAATGTAAAGCTCGGTATCTTAGTTGTGACACTCAAACATGGCTGTTAAGCTCCGCCCATTGCCAAAACTTTCTACTACCTGTGCCGTAATTTAACTCAGTACTACAACTAAGTTGCCGAGCTGTACAATTTAAATGTTCGATAAAAACTCCATGTTTGGAACAAAAAGTATAATTTAAAATTATTGTAATATTTGCAAAGGCATTATATAAACTGAGCGAATTTGCAATTAAACCATTTTGCAGAATAAAATGTGGATTTAATAACAAGAATGCTCTTTGATAATGTCAGATATTTCTGAACTTATATTATACAATTAAAAAAAAAATTACCATTTAACCGCCAATGGGATTGTGCCAAGAGTTTGATACTATAAAACAAGTTGGGTAGAGTTATGAGAGAACAGACTGGAGTATTGAAAGACATATTGCAGATATTTTATACGTGGTTTGGTAGATCCGTTTGTTTATTTATGCGGCAGATGCAGGTTTTCGGAGATCACTACAGCACCGTTTCTAGGCGCTATAACTAAAGGGATATAACTCTTATTTATGGCTAGGTATTGACGTACTTATATCAATTGCATTGCAAGTTATGACAGGAAGAATCCGTTCACCTATTGCTGAAGAAAGTGTATTGAAAATAGCAAAAAGCCAATTGTTTTGGTGTGACCATTCTTAAATATAGTGGTGAAGTGCAAAATAGATATGAATAAGGAATGTAAAAAAAAAAAAATATATATTGCCAAAATTAGATCATGTTTGGCAGACAAATTAGCAGGAATCTATCATAAGTTGAATTACATTTTAGTTTTTGCCTATGGATCAAATATGAAAAGGCAGAAGTGACGGTTTATCCTCAACTCTTTAGGGGTATTATATTCTGATGTAACTTGAATGCTTGCTTGTAAAAACTTTATATATTTAAGACGATGACCAATATGTATCTATAGTCAACTGGATAACATAAAACTGGGAAACTTTAACTGCCCATATTGGACGAGTATGTAAAAGGGATGACTCTTACAGCTAGATATTGTGATTGGGGGCAATACATTAATTTGTCATATAAGTTTTTAAAAGAAGAAATTATATTAAAGTTATTATATAAAACAAAATTATCCCGACCTTTCTGTGAGTAATAATAGTCTGTAACTTTTGATTAGTAAAGGCGAATGGCAAACTAGTCAATCTCTGACCCTATAAGTAGTCTATTATGTATGACGTAAGTATTGTTCCGTGTTAAACTTGAATTTCCGCAGAACTCCACAAGTTATTTCTCCACACATAATAATATTTACGTATATAAATATTTTAGTCTCCACATGTTACATGTATATTTACATAAAAAATTAAATTAAAAAAACAAAAAACAATGAATTAGTTAATAAAAGATAGGTATTAATACTGTGAAAAGTGGGTAGAAAATAATCAACGAAGGATATAGGTTTTTTTAAGTAATTGATATCTGGCACCATATATTAGCTACAAGTAAATAGGTTGTTGTGTTTTCTGTGCGAATGGTTTATGCAGAGCGCTACCGGTGGCTGAAATATTAATCAAGATTTCAACGAGTAGGACTGTGTTGTTCTATCTACTCCCACTCAGCTATTTACTGCAGTACACAATTTTCTACTACTGGTAGTTGCTTGATAAATAACTAGCTGGTTTTTTCAGACCATTCTTCACCCACGGATACACGTCCTACTCATACGTGTAGAAATTCGGAAAAACACTTTTCCTACCAATATATTCCAGGAAGTTAAAAATTCCAAGTAGGGTTTTATATAAAATACATGTTCGATATAGTTCCAAGATACATTGACATTCAAGATGGTTAATCCAAGTTGAAATAATAGATATCCCACATTTAGATTTTCATCAGTATTTTCGGAACATCTCGACCAGCATAGGCTGCCATGATGCCACCTTTCCTATACGGGGAAATTAATTATTCAAATGTGAGTTATGAAGAAGATAGATTGAAATGTCTCGAGTAATCAAAAGTAATATGAAGAAGCATTCAATGCGTATCAAATCTCATCTGACTTAGGTTATGTCTAGGTGAATTAAAAACCAGAACATGTTGGATACTAGTTTGAATATCTGGACAGGTAGTGTTTAGTAAAAAACATGAAATAAAATAAAAAATAAAAGAAAATTAAAACGTAAGAGGGGGCGCCTTTTATAGGCTTTCCAGTCCCTCTGGTGGGTTCTGTTAAATAAAAAAGAAATGAAAATAAAAGAAAAAAAAGGGGTGAACATATTAAATGGACTGAATATATGTAGATTGAATAAAGAGCGAGCAAATGGGCTCATATAATATGAACAAAATGAATATTGAATTAAATTTAAAATAAGTAGCAAAAATATTTATTATCTTCAACAAGCCAAAAGGAATGGCGCTTACCTTAAACGCAGAAACCTTAAACGTTAGTGTGGTCGACTCAAGTCTTTTAGCCCATATTGGGGGGTCAAGGAAGTGGAAAATAGGAAAAGGAAACAACCCTATGTGCCTGTAACTCCCACACCTCTCAATCCACACTACTGCTTGGCTGATGAGTCTTGATAAATCATTTAAACGGGCTCCTGGAAGTTGTAAGGCCGAAGAAGCAACCGGAAGTAGACCATGTGCTTGTACAATAAACCTTAGCAGGTCGGGAGAATCCGGAGACACTCACTCGACAAGAGACCAACTTATTAACACTAACCCCAAGGAAAACCAGAAGTGGCAATACTTGGGTTTTCACGAAAGGAAAGCGAAAGTGGTCTTAACTGTACAAGTAGACTGTGCCGCAACATACAACTTGCTTGTTCGAGCGTTAGCTAGTGACTGACTGGAGAGGGCAATAAAAAGGGACTACCCCCTCTCTACATTTAGGACATAGCCAGTAGATTGATAAATTATTATATTCTCACGGCGGCAAATTTAAATTCGGATAAATACCGAACAGGTTCATAGAATAAAAGTGACGAACGTGTTAACAATGGACAGATAAGATGGCATCGTTGTTAAAAAGTAAGGTTCTAGTCAGGGTAAAGGCAGGAGAAGGAATTAATTGAGGAATATTGGCCTATCTATTTTCCTTTTTTTTTAAAGTAAAATCGTGTATAACGAAATTGGGATGAGCGTGCGGTCATATAAAGTGAACAGACATTCAATAAAAATCAGGCCAGGTTTTGTCGATAACTATTGCAAGCACTAAAATGAGTCTCAGTAGACACAGAATATGCTTGTGATATTGTGATGTCTTATGCAAACTTTTGTTCTACAGTAATCTAACAAAAAGGAATATGCTTCGTGAAACGACATATAACATCTTTACCTTCATAATATATTTGAAAAGCTGCGCCAAGGTCAATATTACTTACCTGCAACAAAAAGAAAACAAACTAATTAATATATCTGGTATATCACATATTGATATATCTGGTATTTATTCCTATGGGAATAAAAGAAATATGCATGCTACGACGGATAAAATACCAAGGAATAAAAAGAATACGAGTATGCATGCTGCGACGGACAAAATACCAGCTGTTATCCAGCATTGCGGACCTATACACATATTCAATATTGATATTATACTCAATGATTCTTTTTTTCCCACAAAGGAAAAACACGAATCAGTGACTGAAGGTAAACTGATATTTCAGGCATCGGCCGTCATTGCTATCATGCAAAACACATAGAAGTTCGGATTGAGACCTAAGTGTTTTGCATAAGGCAAACTATCATTGGGTCGCAATAGGAAGTTCCACGTTCACTCTAAATCTCTTTAGACATAATAGTACCAATCAACCAAACAACCCCCTCCAATCAAAATATACCTCCAAACATTCTTTCTCCATTTTCTCGACCTACTTTCCTCTGTCAAACATGTCATAATACTATAAACCTGTATATACAGTGACTTGTATTTTATAATGCCATAAATTGGCTTAAACTTTAAATTTACTCTCACTAAAAAATGAAATTATAGATATATTTGTCAAAATTCTTCCTTTATATATTTATATGGAAAATACATGTATAATGGAGTTGATGAGAAGAGAAATTAGGTTTGATTAATTAAGCGAGATATGAAGACACTGTTATAATATAACTATAAATTTACACTAACTTCACTGGACTTGTAATGATTTTATAGAGTAAAAGATGAGAGTAGAAATATGACACGGTGCGATGTATATGGTTGAATCTGATAGATAAATATCTAGGTCTCTCACTGACTTATATACAGGTTCTCCCCACTCTAGTCTGCTTAAGTCAGAGAGTACGAGTGAGAGTCTGTATTCTCTCTGTCGGGCTTGCATTCTCTCTCTTGCCGTTGCATACGCTTTGTTTGCCAATAGCATCCAATCTTTCAGACGTGCTTCATAGCGCTGATCAGCAATGCATAATTGGTTTACTTGCAAAAATGGCTGTGGATAGGTGCCATCAGTTTCCTGGCGATGCTCGTGAAGCATTTGTTAATGTTGTTGCTGATATGCTCAGCACATTCAAGAAATATGACACGGTGCGATGTAAATGGTTGAATCTGATAGATAAATATCTAGGTCTCTCACTGACTTATATACAGGTTCTCCCCACTCTAGCCTGCTTAAGTCAGACAGTACGAGAGAGAGTCTGTTTTCTCTTAATCGGGCTTGTGTTCTCTCTCTTGCCGTTACACATGGTTGCATAAAGTTTAAATAAAATCTTGATTTATCAAAGTAAATGGGAGCAGAGAGAGGCGTAATACTCAAGTTAAGAAAGTTGTTAATATACTTCATTATAAAACTTTATTAATCCATTCTTTCCCCTTGTGCTTTATTTTAAAAAAAAATCAGATATAACTTTTGCTTTACAATAAAAAATAAAATATTAAGATAAAAAAGATGATATCATAAATGTTTCATTGCGGTTTATTATCTGATTTTAAGCATTTGCCCAAACAAACAAACAAACTTAGTTCTAACCATCTGTTAGGATAATTATTCAATTAGGAATTTCATGTAAACAAACAGCTGAAGTAATTAAAGCAAATTGCCGAACCATTTACTCTTCAAATAATAGGTTCGAAGTGTATAGGAAAATTGAATAGAATGAGAAAGATTATTGATAATTAAATGTAAAGCGATTTTTTTTGTTTTTTTAGTCGAGATTTCATTAACAAATCATATTTCATTATATTCATCAGGTTAAAATGTAAATGCAGGCTGAAGATCACACTTTAGTGTTGTAACCGTCCCTTGTGAGACACAAAAAAAAAAATTGTTCATACTAGGGAGTTAGTTATTATTGCATCCTCCCCCACAATGTATTTGAAATCTCTACTTAAGCGAAAAAAAAAAGAATAAATGAAAATTAATTATTTTAAATATACAATTAAAAAATTAAATATTTTAAATAATTATACATAATTAAACAATAAATTAAGTAAAATAATTATATTTTTTTAAAATATGATGTGAAACACCCACACGACTTTTTCTTGCAGTTTACAAAAAAATTGAAATGACAAATTTTACTAAATGTTATGAAGAAATTTGGTGAGGATCGTTCAAAAAAGAAACATTCAATTATGCCAACGTTTCGACAGAGTTTCCTGGCTTTATCAAAGCTTTAATATATAGATAGTCGTGAAGATATGGAGAAAAAAATTTTTAAACGTACACATTTGTTACATCGCAGAAACATAAAAAAAGAAAATTAAAAGTTACTAGTCAAAAACTCTGTCCAAATCAAGATCCTCTCCAAATTTCTTCTTAACATAATTCATCAACGTCAATAAATATTTTTTTATATTTTACTAATTGTTTGCTGCTTGTCTTCAATTTTATATCAACTGGGGAACCTCAAAAATAAAATGACTTTTCTGTGGAAAACAGACCCCCTCCCCGAAACTTTTTAAAATGAATTTTCTCTGAACTTAAAATTCCCAACAAAAGTGATTGGGCTAATCTAATCATATTCGTAGTTTGTGTAACAAATTTAATGAAATTAGCCGGATGTTTTTGTGGATAAAATCGTAGACAATTGACATAACTGTTCAGTAAAAAGGTACTTCCGGTCAACCGATTTTCTTCAAACTCAGTATTTTCAAAACATATTTAATTCTAATTAATATTATTATTTAGATGATAGAATTGTACAATCCATTAAGAAAGCACTGTAGAGGAAAACATAGCCCTACCCTTCCACCAAAAGCCACCTTATTAATAACATATTATAAGAAATATCGTAAATAAAATTATAGCTCTTTATATGTAAGTAAATTTAGGTATGTCAAGTAATGCCTATTTTTCCAGGCGGGCCTAACGTTCAACTACCATGTAGGTGTCGTGGATGGGGGTGGAAGCACCTACTTTACTGTTAACAATTTTTAAATGTGTTACACTCAAATTCCCTGCTCAGAGTACTCTCAGAGGCCCGGCTGGGCTGCAGTGGAGACGGGCGGGGTTATAAGGGTTTTAAAAATAAATAAATAAAGAAAGAAATCAATAAAATCAAATAAATAAACAAATCAAAAGAGATAAACAAATCCAAGAAGAGGGAAAAGGAAAATTTGGGCGCCACGCTGTTGTAATTTAAACTTAAATTAATAAAAGAAACAAAAAAAAAATTAATTGCTTACGGCAACAGCGAACCGTATGTCTATGTGAATTGGCTGTGCTGCTATCTCTGGTCCAAGTAATTAATACACAGGTTGAAATTGAGACGTACTTACTTATACACTCCTTTATTACAACCAAAAATTTCAAGTATAATTCAACAGCAATTCTCAGCTACATGTACATCAAAAATAGATACTTTGTCCAGGCCCTGGAACAAATTTATATAAGTACACCGGAAACAAAACGATACAATGACTTCCAACGTAAAATAATAATAAATTAAAATAAAATAATAATAACTTAAATAATTATTATTTTATTGGAGATCAAGAGGACGACGGTTACAAATGAATATAAAATTTAGCAGTTATACGCGGGGCTCGAACTAGGTTCCTCCCACTTATAAATCCATGCTCATAACCACTACACCAACACCCAGCCAAGCTCTTTATGTGTATAGTTTACATACTATTTTTAAAGAAAATGCTATATTCATAAACTAGCTATAAAGATAAGATGTCAATTCTCAATACAAAATTCCCTTAAAGCTGATACAAATGAAAAAAGTAAAAAGAAAAACTTTCCTGCAAATAAAGATTCCTCGCAAATTGCCCAAGCTTCCTGCTAGATATCCAATCATATTCTCTACTGTGATGTGATATATATAAGATCTCCCTCTACCTCCATTTCAAAAAGTTTCATTATTCTTCTCATTCCCGAATTAAATAATCCTATAATCCAGGAAACCCAAACTACCAGCGGAAAGTGCTCTTGGCCTATAGATCATTTAATCTCATAGATCTAAGCAAAATTATATGTTGAATCATTCATTTTTCACAATAAATAGTATTTTATATTATTTTAAATAACGCCTATATAATGGAGTTGATGAGGAGAGAAATTAGGATTGATTAATTAGACGAGATATGAAGACATTGTTATAATATAGCTATAAGCTTACACAAACTGCACTGGGCTTGTAATAGATTTTATAGGATAAAAGATGGGAGTAGAGTTATGACACGATGATATGACACGATGCGATGGATGGTTGAGTCTGATAGATTGATCCATGTCTAGATCTCTCACTGGCTTATATACAGGTTCTCCCCACTCTAGCCTGCCTAAGTCAGAGAGTACCAAAGAGAGTTTGTTTTCTCTCAGTCGGGTTTGGCTCTCTCTCTTGACGTTACAGCCTATTTAAAAAAGAGAAAACTATCGCGAAGTTCCTCGATGATTACAAGTTGAAAGAGTTGGTGGTTGGGTTGGGGAAAAAGTTCTAACTATTTACCATCAATACTATTTTTATTTACGTAAAGGAACAACTTCTTAAAATAAGATTTAGTGCGTTCCATTCTGGCTGAAGCGAAACTGGAGAAAGAAAAAGAAGGTCAAACGTGAGTTTGTTTAGGTAAAATATACCACAGAGATAGCAAGGTGTTCCCTATAGGGTAATATGTATGGAGAAACTGGTAGAAGTGTACAAGAAATATTGAAATGATATTCCAAAGAGAGAGAGAGAGAGAGATTTCTAAGATGGAAGCAGAGATGCTCTGTATTTGTATTTATGTAGAGATAGATATTGGGGTGACGTCTCCCCGTTGCCAAGCTATCCAATAAATAAATAAATAAGCCATTTTATTAAATATCAGTTAATACAGATTATCATACCTCAGAATTACCCAGATATAACTAATATTCAATGCAGCCTTAGGCAACCCAATAACTTTTAAATAAATATATACATTGACAAACATTTTTATCTCCACTAAATTATATACCAAAATACCAATGAAAAATCATTCAAGTAATATTTAATTAATTAAAAATATTTACAAACTTATTTTTATGATGTCTTTTAAGAGAAAGGAAGACAGAGGACCGAGCAAAGATTGATGTTATTGGCGACAGTTTAGAATGGTAATGTTCGATGATATGAATGAGAAGAGCAATTTGGGTAGTTAGAACTCTTGCTTGTCCTAACTGCTGATAACTAGTACGGCTAACTTGATTAAGACTCTCTGCCTTCAGAGAGCAGTTGAGACAGTTGCTTGCTTGTTACAAATAGTTTCTTGAACAACTCTTTGAGAGTTGTAATGTTGATTCCTCAAAACAGTCAGCTCTAAATGAAACGCCTGTTTTCTTCTTGGCTGCTTATTTTCTTCTTGACCGCTTGGCTGCTGGTTACTTTTTTTATCAGGTAAAATATACCATTGGTTTAGTTCTTCAAGTGTTGCTTGTTAACCTTTCAAAGTTGATCTTGAGACTTGCGATTGCATGGCTTTCATTAAATTTCTCCCTCTTAACGCAGTTAAAAACAGGTTCTACAGGGGGCCTTTGAATAGGAGTAATGCGTAGTTGAAAGGCGCCTGGGGGGCACGAATATAGCGAATATAACACTCGATATGGCTGGTATCAGCAGCAGAAGATTGCACAGGCGAATTTCCTTAACAAAGGATTAATTACATTACATACAATGCTGGGTAGTATCCGTCTCAGATATTGTAACCGTTTTTGTATGTTTCTTCTTCTTAATTCTGATCAATTTTGGATTTTCTTCCATTGCCTGGTTCCTATACTTGGTTCATCAAGTTTGTATAGAGACCCAAGTATTATATGTTTAAAGTTTTTTTGAACATATAAGTGTGTTTTATTACATAAAAAGTAATATGTAACGAAATTTTAACAGTTTTCTCCCCTTCGGCTATTCAGCCATTCTACGTCGCAAGGCTCAGTATAAAAAGGCTGCGCTGGTGACTGATGTTGTTCATTTCTTTGGATATTCGGGGCGAACAACTTCACCTCCTAATTTTTAAAAAGTATAAGCAATCAAGAGAGAAGCGAAGGACCAAACTCTGTCGATGAAAGAAAATCTGTAACTGGCCAGAAACAAAGAAAAGAACCCGGATACAATTTCAGATAACTCAATGTTTAATTAATGATTTATCTAATTCTATCCAAGATATTATTAAATTGTTTAGCGTTCGGGTTTGATTCTCTACCTTCATACAGTTAAAAAGAAGTCCAAGAAAGCGAAGAAGTAGTGAAATTAAGGAAGGAATTTAGGTTATGAAATAAATTTAAGTCGCAGGGAAGGGAATAGTGGTTAGCGGTACTGGACTCCCACGCGGAGGTCCCAGGTTCGAGTCCAGCTGTGCTGTCCTTAGAATTTTTCTTCCTAGGAGACTCTACAGCTCACTGCCCGGAGGCCGGCAGTATACTGAGAAGTTTCTGGGCGCCAATGACCATAGATGTTAATGTGCCTTACATTAAAATAAGAAAAAAAAAATGTAAGTCGCTTTTTGGTTTGGAAAAAGTTCACTTATATTTATGTTTATTTATTTACTATATTGAAGCATTACAAGCTTATTGTAGGGAGTTGGCTTACATAACTTAAACATAAAAGTAAATACATTTTTAATATTATTAAATAAAAGCAACAACGGCAAAAATTTAGATCATCTTGACAACTATTGCAAAACAATTAGTCTTTCATTTTAAAGACCTTATAATAACAGCAAGTTCACTTATGTAATTCAAGTATTTCAAATAAACAGTTTTTTTAAGAGCAATAAAAACGTGAGTAAATAGTAAAGGATTGTAATAAGTAAGCTTATGTTCTTAACTTTATTAGAGGAAAAATTTGGTGTAAAAAATTAATATGAACTTTTTTCAAACCCAATCCTTAAAATCTATAAAAACTGGAAGGATAGAATCTTTTTAAGAAGGCACTGAATGAATCCGAGTGCAGGAAAATAAAGTACTGGAAAACTGAAGAATATTAAAATTTGCTAGAAGAAAGCAAGTCTACAGAAGTTGCACTGTCATTTCTTTTTCTTCTTTTTTTTAACTAGCCCTAGGAAAAAAGTGATCCTGCATTCTTAAACCAGTCAGGTGGTTCAATATGCCACAAATCTTTATTTATTCTAATTTATGTAATATGGAAAGACATTTGGTGGCATGAAAATTAGGTACTTAGAGCAGTCGAAAGAAAGGACTATAATCGAAATAAAAACAAAACTATAATTTTAACTAGACAATTTTGTGGTTTTTTTTTTTATATTTACACCTGTTACATTAAATTTTATAATTGTAGACAAATTAACGAAACTGGAGCGGATATGGCATTCAGTAATGATACTCAAATTGTTCTCAATTGAGTATATCTCGAGACCACTCTTGTTTTGGTCTCGGAGTAATGTTAATAAGGATTACGGAATGCAAGTTTACGGAAAAGAGGATTGACATAAGAAGATCGTCATGAAATTCGGTGTAAAGAGAATAGGATCTCTTCTAGGACTCCTGGAATATTTAGTCTATATAATGGAGTTGATGAGGAGAGAAATTAGGTTTGATTCATTAAATGAGATATGAAGACACTGTTATAATATAGCTATAAGTTTACACAAACTGCCCTGGACTTGTAATGATTTTATAGAATAAAGGGTGAGAGTAGAGTTATGACACGATGTGATGTATGGTTGAATCTGATAGATAGATGTCTAGATCTCTCACTGGCTTATATACAGGTTCTCCCCACTCTAGCTTGCTTAAGTCAGAGAGAACCAGAGAGAGTCTGTTTTCTCTCGGTCGGGTTTGTGTTGTCTCTCTTGCCGTTATATCGAGAGTGCCAGAGAGTGTCTGTTTTCTCTCGGCCGGGCTTGTGTTCTCCTCTCTCTTGCCGTTACATCTATATGGATTGCATGCGGTGGTTGGACATAAGAACGGAGTTGAAACGATTTTTTGGAGTTGAACTCCAGTTCAGCACTGTACTCCCAAGTAGGTTTAAGTACCACTTTGTAAATTAACATTTTTTTGGTAAAAGTTAAGTCAGATCTAGGATTTTATCAATGGTAGTATGCATATTTCTTATGTTCCTGACCAGTTTCGGATTTTGCCATCATCATCAGAGTAAGACTTATTGATTCAACAATTAACTGTAGGGCGTAACTGAAAGATTAACTACACGAACTTGATAACCTTACTGTGACGACGAATGAAAAACAGAAACCAGTCAGAAACCTTATAAATACGCAGGCAACAACCGATAAAATCCCAGTTGTTACCCATCATTGCGGACCCATCCGCATGTTAACTTAGAACGTTTGTCAAGAAATCGCATTAACATTTTGTAACGTTGAAGTAGTGTCAAGTGTTTAAGTCTAGTATGGCGATTTCAGGTGATTAGCTGGTCCAAGTATGGTTCTAAGTAGCGAACTTTTTGTACTGGTGGTTAGAAGACATTATCTTAATAAACTGGAGCAGTAGTGAGTCATTGGAGAGTAAAAGAAATTATTTATTTTTTCAAAACACTGATTTGATTCCCCTTTTGATGAACCAGAAGCGAAAAAGAATTTAAATAAAAGGAACCAAAGAACAATAGCTGTGGTAACATTATAAATTAAGCTGAAGTGATGGTGAATAATTAGATGTTTATTAATTATAAACTGGCAAATTATTAGAAGCGTGACACACAGTTTACACTCACAAAAAGACTGATAATCTTCTCTCTTGTGAGACAAGAAAATTTCGGAAACATACAAAGGATGACCAAATAGGGCCCATGTTTTGGACTCTGTGACTTAAGAAGGGAGGGAATTTGGAGACAGCAGTTAAATGCAATACTACCAAAGTAAACCGCCTTCTTCCCTAGGTAACAAATAAATCACAACTCTTTAAGAAACATTAAAAAATATTACTTTACCTTACTCAATAAAGATAATGGATAAAACGTGTCCTTAAAGATAAAAATTAACAAAAATATATAAAATGCTTCACTTATCTTATTATTTTATTTTCATGAAAAAATTCAAGAGAAATAAAAGCTTATTTTCTCAGATCAAAGGAGAAAAGCAAAAAAAAAAAATCATGTAATGACCTCTTCCACAAGTTTTCTACTTTAAACTTACATACACTTTCCTTCTATCTCGTATATCATTCTTCCATTTCCCTTTCCCATATCCACTTTCCCTTCATCTTCTTCAGATTTTTTTTTTGTGTTTTTGCCGTGTTTTATAAAATTAAATTATTTCTGTGGAACATAATTGTTTTATGATCATTTTAGATGCGGTAATATCAAAGAGAATTTTTTGTTTTTTTTTTAAATCTTGAGGATTTCATTTTATTTATTACATTATAGTTTAATTGTTTAATAATTCTATTTAATTTATTTGCCCCTATCTAGTAATCCTAGATGGAGAATATTTATTTCGCATGTACCACTTAAGTATAAATATTCTTTAATATAACAGATTATAATAAATTAAACAATATTTTCAGGAATCGTCTGCAAATTTACCGACATCATCGACACACACCGATGTGTTTATCTAAACAAAATATCCCAAATACAAAAGCCGAAAAATGCGAGAAACTAAAACTTAACATTCCGTTAGATACCATTCGACATGAAGATTTCGTTCATCACCTGGAAGAGATATGAATGTCACTGAATTTTATTTTAGTTAATGTATTTTCAGTTTTTTCACCATTTTTTCTCAAAACTGATTCTGGAACGATTTCCTTTTAAACTTTGCACGGAACGCCCAAAACCGGATGATGGTCACAAAATTCAAGCAGGCTATCGTGTAATGAAATTGATATAAAAATAATTATGACTTAATTAAGACAATTAGGAAAGAAATATAACATTAATATACATCTAAAAAGGCCTTGGAAAATTAAAATAAATGTAAAAATCTGGTGTGAAACCCTCACACAAATTTCTCTTACTCCAGTTTTCAAAATTGAAATTGACAAATTTTATAGTTTGTGTACCAAATTTAAGGAAATTCGTCGGAGTTCCTCAAAATGCGTCGAAAACTGACAAACTGTTTAGTAAAAGCGCACTTCCGGTTTACTAATTTTGTTTAAAACTCAAAATTTTGGCCATCTATTTATTTCTAATTAATTTCATTTGGATGGTAGAATTGTATAATTAACTATGATAACACTAGAGAAAAACATAACTTCTCCATGTCCCCAAAAGCCCCCTTAAATTACTTTTCCCGGAGAAATGTTTCAAATAAAATTTGTATCTCTTTATAAGTATAGTACACATTCCTACTTTAAGGAAAATCTTTGAAGCCGTTTTCGAGAAAATACTAGAAAACTGAAAAATACATTTCAGTTTAAAAACGCACTTCCGGTCATCGGATTTTTTCCAATCTCGCAATTTCAACAACTTTTAATTCTAATTAATATTATTTAGATGACAGAATTGTGTAGTAACTTGAAATAGCAGGTTAGAGGAAAACCTAATCCCACCCCTCCCCCCAAAACTGTCCTTCAATGAATTTTTCCTGAGAAATCTTTCAAATAAAAGTTGTAGCTCTTGGTATGTGTACTTGATATATCAAGTTTCCAGAAAATTGACGGAGCCATTTTTGAGAAAATCGCAAAAAAGTAAAAAAACCAACTAGTAAAGTAGTACTTTAAGTTGAGAAATTTTGACAGATGACCCACTGGGATTCCATGGTGTTACCTAAACGGAATATCAAGTTTAAATTTTTTACATTTTTTTTTTTTTTTTTTTGAGCTATGCTGTTCATAAACAGACACACACACACACACACACACACATTTTCTATAAACCACTTTTTTGGACTCAGGGGACCTCAAAACGGATATTTCCGCTGAAAGCCCAATATCGAAAATTTGGCACGATTACAATACTTCCTGTTACTAAGAGTAAGGGAAAGTAAAAATAAATCAAAAAATTTCAAATCCCTTTATTTTTTGAGTAGTATCTAATGATATTATAAAAAAATATTCTGCTGCTGATATGCAGGTTACAGAAGCAAAAATTTGTTTTTTTAAATGGGAACCCCTATTTTTCATTATGAATTCTAAAACTACCTTTTTTTGTGAGAAAAATTGTTTTTGAAAAATTAAAATTGCTGTTGTAGTTCCCAAGTTATGAATTTTTGAATGGAAAAAAAAGTTTTTGTTAAGTTTTGAAGGGGCAAAAACATAAATGCAACATGAATGTTTACACTAATGCTCTCTAGTTTACTGTTTTACTTCGTTTTGTGGTCATCGACCGGTTTCGGGCGTTCGCCCATCTTCAGGATGCGTTTTTCAGACAGTGTGCCAACACAGACTCGTACAGAGACTTAGTTTCACACTAACTGAGGAGGTGTGTTTTTAAATACTAAACTCTTAAACTAGGTAAAGGGATGTGGCCAGATGGGTGGGAAAACACGTGTTTGGGTTGTTAAAGGGCAAATTCTTTTCTTACAGTGGACGCGGGGGTCTAATCTTTAAACTCTGTTGTTGGAGGGAGACTTACTTCACGATTAACTAACCAAAATATTAAGAATATACAAAAAATAAAAAAATAAGATGCACAAAATAAATCTAAATAAAATTAAACGATTAAACTAACATTTTAAAATTCATTCATTCGTTTAAAACTGAACGATTTTTTATATAATTAAACTAAGTTTTCCCCGGTTGTTAAGTTTTTACTCAATAAAACATCCAAATATTTTTCACATACACACGCTGTTGTTGGAGGGGGACCTTACTTCACGATTAACTAACCAAAATATTAAGAATATACAAAAATAAAAAATAAGATGCACAAAATAAATCTAAATAAAATTAAACAACGATTAAACTAACATTTTAAATTCATTCATTCTTTTAAAAGTGAACGATTTTTTATATAATTAAATTAAGTTTTTCCAGTTCCAAAGAATTAAGAAATTCCAGTCATTCTTTCTCTTTTGCACGCAACGCTCACATCCTCGCAAGCATGTATAGCTAATTATGTTTTCTTATATAATTAAGTTTTTTATTATGCATCCCACAAACCATGTCACATCATCCAAATACCCAATACAACATCATCCAACATATTTTTACTCAATAAAACATACAAACATTTTTTTTTTTTTTTTTTTTTTTTTTTTTTTTTTTTTTTTTTTTAATTATATATATATATATATATATCTAAACTAGTAAAGTTATACATGCATAGTAGATTTAAAGCTAAACTTAAACTTAAAATCTATTTAAGAACTATTTGTTGCGTGTGTAATTGTGTTTCTGTTGCTATTGTGGGAAGAGTGTTCTGAATAATGGTTCACTAGCAAATTTTGTCTGTTCATTTATTAAGTTTTGTGTTTTTCGCTTATATATTTCGAGTTGTTCTACTATGTCAAGTCGTCGTCCTTTGTGGCCAGAGTGTATTAGTTTCATCGTGGTCGTTATGTCATCGGGTTTTGTGTTTGTTAGTTTTTAGGTGATTGTCAACCCGATGACATAACGACCACGATGAAACTAATACACTCTGGCCACAAAGGACGACGACTTGACATAGTAGAACAACTCGAAATATATAAACGAAAAACACAAAACTTAATAAATGAACAGACAAAATTTGCTAGTGAACCATTATTCAGAACACTCTTCCCACAATAGCAACAGAAACACAATTACACACGCAACAAATAGTTCTTAAATAGATTTTAAGTTTAAGTTTAGCTTTAGATCTACTATGCATATATAACTTTACTAGTTTAGATATATATATTTAAAAAAAAAAAAAAGAAAAAAAAAAAAAAAAAAAAAAAAAAAAAAAAAAAAAACAATGTTTGTATGTTTATTGGTGTAAACATATGTGGACGAGTTGTTGTATTGGGTATTTGGATTGATGGACATGGTTTGTTGGAGGCATAATAAAAAACTTAATTAATAAGAAAACATAAAGCGATAAATGCTTGCGAGGCGTGAGCGTTGCGGGCAAAAGAGAAAGGAAGACTGGGAATTTTCTATAATCTTGGAATGGAAAATAAATTTAATTATTAAAAAATCGTTTCCCTTTTAAAACGAATGGAAATGAAATTAAAATGTAGTTTAATCGTTGTTTATTTATTTAAGATTTATTTTGGGATCTATTTTTTGTTTTTGTATATCTTTAATATTTTGGTTGTTAATGTGAAGTAAGGTCCCCTCAAACAACAAGGTGTGTATGTGAAAACTATTTGGATGTTTTATTGAGTTTAAAAACTTAACAACCGGGGAAAACTTAGTTTAATTATATAAAAAATCGTTCAGTTTTAAACGAATGAATGAATTTTAAAATGTTAGTTTAATCGTTGTTTAATTTTATTTAGATTTATTTTGTGCATCTTATTTTATATTTTTTATTTTTTGTATATTTTAGTATTTTGGTTAGTTAATCGTGAAATAAGTCTCCCTCCAACAACAGAGTTTAAAGATTAGACCCCCGCGTCCACTGTAAGAAAAGAATTTGCCCTTTAACAACCCAAACACGTGTTTTCCCACCCATCTGGCCACATCCCTTTACCTAGTTTAAGAGTTTAGTATTTAAAAACACACCTCCTCAGTTAGTGTGAAACTAAGTCTCTGTACGAGTCTGTGTTGGCACACTGTCTGAAAAACGCATCCTGAAGATGGGCGAACGCCCGAAACCGGTCGATGACCACAAAACGAAGCAGGCTACCACGGAAAATGTCTCTGAAAATTAACAATATGTTCATTTTATTGCAAGCCTTGAGAAATTTAATGTGATCGTGGGAAGGACAGAAAGGCCTGTGTTACATATACCGAACTAAAACTTATCCCCACCATTGCAAAACCACGAAAATACTTCATTGTTTTCAATTTTATACATCACCCTTTTTGTATTGCATTGTTTGAAAGATCGTTTAGTATAGAATTTTCCATTTATATCTGGAAAAGAGCTATTTGAACTCTTTGGGTGGTAAGTATTGTTCATAGAAAGTGCTAAAGTAATAAAATTTGGAATGTAAAATTCTATACTAAAAGTCCTGCCATAAATGTTAGAGCTGCTTAACTTGAATATTCCTCAATTTAACTAATGAGAAAAATATTTTGTGGTTTGTTACATATATTTTTTGAAAATTCCGTTTTCACTGGAAATATATGTTTTTAAGATTCCCAGAATGCAAAGATAATAATAATTTCAGCGAAGGTTCTAGTGTGTCAAACTTTATATTCTATTTTGTTATCACTAACGGTATTTCTCCGAAAAACTTTGTTTCAGAGAAAAATCCCTCACCACAATGGCGACATTACTGATTTTTGTTTAGTTTTTCGCAATTTTCTCGACGTTTTCTATAATACTATAATAATCGCTTCAACGATGTAGTTTAAACTTAGCTTATCCATGTGCCTGCCTACGGACATAATGACTCCTAGGTATGACTTCCCAAAACCCTTCAAAGTCTTGATATTAGACAGAGGGGCATGGAAAAATGGGCCGCCAATTACAGGCGAATCTATGTGGTACACGGACGGGTCCAAGATGGAAGATGGAGTGGGAGCCGGGTTTACGGGGCTCATCCGAGATGTAATATCTCGGTGAGCCTGGGAAGGCTAGCTACGGTCTTTCAGGCGGAGCTAGTCGCGATTATTATCTGCGCCGCCGAAATAAGTAGACGGGGAGTGTATAACTCCAGAGTCGTCATTTATTCGGATAGCCAGGCTGCTCTGCGGGCAATTGACTCGTGGGAGATCAGCTCAAGGCTGGTGTGGGACTGCCTAGGTGCACTCAAGGAAATTAGTAGCCATAATAAGGTCTTCCTGGTTTGGGTACCTGGGCACTCGGGTTACAGAGGCAATGAGGCGGCGGACCGCCTGGCCCGGGAGGGTTCAATGGGAGCGCTTATCGGGCCGGAGCCGTTCTGTGGTGTCTCAAGATGCCTCAGGAGTGCATCCATTAAGCTATGGATGCAGGACCGATCAAGGGAATGGTGGGTCAAAACTCCAAGCCAGAGGCAGGCGAAAACGTTTATTCATAGCCATTCGCCCAAGCTAACGCGGAATTAGTCCAATTAGGCCGGGTGGCCATAAGGATAGCAGTTGGCCTTCTCACTAGCCATTGTAGATTAAATAAGCACATGCAACGCATGGGCCTGGCAACGGATAGCCTATGTAGGTTTTGTCAGGAGGAAGAGGAGACGGCACTGCACGTGGTACCGCCTGTTTGCTAAAGAGAAGCTGGTGCCAACAAGCCTCAGCCAGGGCCCTCTCTCGGACCTATTAAGTCTTTTAAGGCAAGCAGGACTCGAGAGGGTGCTCTGATGGTAGGTGATCTCATTGACCACCTGGGAGCCCCCCTAAGTCCACAGTTCGGTTAAGGACGGGATAGGGGGAGGGTCTCCAACTAGGGGGGTGCCACAATAGATCCTTGGGGTGTCGCGGCGGCGTCGGCTGAAGAGCCAATTCCCCCGTTAGAATCTATCTATCTAGCTTATCCATGCTCATAAAGATCCCATCATGATTTTTTGGAGCTCCTGAGGGAGCTTTAACACTAAGTAGTTACTCTAAAGTGGTACTTCAATATATTTCCTCCATTAAACTAGTTGGTACAATAATCTGAAATATAGCCACTCAGTTCGTAGCTGAAGTTTAAAAATCCCAATTTATATACAGCCCCGGACCATTTTCTATTAATAATTTATAAATTGTATTAAGACCAATTATATATCTCAAGTTCGTAGAAAATTTGTCAAAGTCATGTTAGTGTTTCATGCAAGATTTTTATTAAAGTGTGATGGTAGCAAAAAGGAAAAATTAGAAATTTTAAATTAGTTGAAATATATTTTAAATTATTAAAATAATCACTTTAAAGGCACAAACTATACAGTTAGCTAGCAAAAGGGTGAGTAACAGTTAGTGTAAATCAAATCACTTGGGTAAACGATATTGTAAAACACCCTTTTGAAATGCGGAAGCGATGTTAAATTTGAGTAGAAAATATTATATGTGCATCTCTGTTTGTATGAGAAATTATAATGCAACTTAAATAAAATAAAAGAATTCAATTTCTTTTTATAATTATTTAGAAAGACCCTCCGGGAATGAGATCAGCATATGACGTACTGAATATCACCAGAATTAAGTTCACTTACTAAAGATATTATCTTTACAGAGCGTAATATAATTTTGAAAAAACTCGCTTTATAAGTTTTTTTTTTTCTATTACTAAAAGCAATTTATATTAAAGGTTATGCTGCCAGAATAAGAGAGTGAGATGGGAAAGATTGCGAGATCGACTGAGAGAGAAGAGAAATGGGTGGTTAAAAATTACGAAGTGAAGAAAATTTTATATTCCCAAGGGCTGCCTATATTATAGGGGGGGGGGGGCAACTAGCAACCCTGGCCCAGATGGTTTATATATATATTTCTAGTACCTAATATGATTATGAAGAAAAATGTGGAGAAAAAAATGGTAATAACATTAACTATGTTAAGCCTTGCCTTCATTACTTTCCCAAGTACACTGGTTTGCCGGTTATAGCTAAGGGAAATTTTGGTATTTTTTCTCGAAGTCACAGCTATAATTATGACATTTTTACGACATCATTTTGTTCAGAGTAACTGGCATTCGTTAAAATTTAAATAAGGCTTTACTTTCTTAATGTTGCCATGAGTGCGTGATTCAACCACAATTGTTAAGCTGAACAAGTAAAGATGAGCATTTTAGGAGCTGCAAGCTGCAGCATTCTGGTGTAAGTGTGCGGAGAAAGAAAGGCTCAAAGCTAAATCCAATGGGACCTCTGAAGATCTATTGTAAGGCAAGTGCAAATGAGTATGTGTTTGGTTAGCGTAAATCCACAGCGACTATCTCTTGGGAACAAACCTTTAAGCGCCGTTCATGTTTTCATGCTGGGACCCCATATCAACGCCTTGATCCTTGAAGATAATAAATAACTAATCAAATTCTTCCTAATGGAAGCGCATTGTTGAGACCCATTTATCATATATTTTACTTTAATATAGAATTATGAAGCAACAAATTAGAATATATGACTGCAATATCAGGAATACCATGAACTCTAGTTCTAAAATCTACATTCACAAAAACATTTTACCAGTATCCAAATCAAATACCAGGATACTCAATACTAGCCCACATGTAAATCACCTGAGAGATGTATTTCGTCGGAAAAATCATTGAAGTGTAATGATAGTAAAATGATAGTGATTGGTGAATTGAGCACACACTTTACTCGCAATTTATATTTTACTTAGTGATGAAAGAAGAGTGAATGGAGAGTAGAGTGGAGGAGCGTGATGTTGGTAGCGTGATGAGTGTAGAATGAGAGCGTTGGCTGAAGGTTGCTTGTTTTAACCGTAGATTACCTAGATTGGCTAGCTAGGATTACATAGTATGGTTAGTTTGGTGAAACTTTTAAGGTTGATCATGAGACTTGTTAACTCCTTAAAGATGATCTGGCGCTTTCTCTTCAAAGTTTATCTGGCGACTTATCATAACCCTCAGATGGTCGACTTTTTAATCAGTTTCTTCTATGGCTAGAAAGACCTTCTAGGTGGGAGATTGATTGGCTGTTCACATTGGAGCTCATTCGTCAATATATTGCAGAGGATGTAATATGCATAGTTTGCTTGCGGTTGGAGGTATCTTGTTAGCGCCTCGATACAGCTGCTACTGGAACTATTGAGTCCACGTTTTGTATGGTGATTTTACTGGCTTCATTCTTTGCCTTAAACTTATCTAGGCAAATAAATCCATTAGTGACGTGCAAATGTTGTGATCACCTGTCCCCAAAAATAAAAGATAATATTTATTCAATTTTAGTACAACTATTAAGATAGATGCCATAGAAAGCTAACAGACTGATTTAAGAAATTTTTTCAGTGAAACATTATATCTGTTTGATGTTGATTTGAGAATCTGATAAGGCTGGCTTTCGTGGAAAGTATTTGATAGCGGTAATTCAATAGAAAAGGTTTTTTTTTCCTTACAGAAAAGAAGGTTTATGTCCACCATCGGTCAATAAGCTCACATTGCCATAAGCGGACGAAATTTCAACTTATAAAGGACTGTTACTTAAATGTAATAAAAGAAATTGCCTCTCTTCATTATTGTCCAGCATTACTAATAAATTTTGGATGATAGTAATAACATTTAAGTTTATAAATTTAGTGTATTTCTTTATTTATTTATTTTTTCCCTTACTTACTATAAATACATAATAAATAATATTAATAAACTGTTACATAGTTTTTAAAGGTTTTTACTACCTTATAAAAAGACATTTTAGAAGTGAATAATTGAGATGGGCTCATAAAATAAAAACCATAAGGATCCTAGTACAATTTTATTACTACAAATAAAAAAAACTATTATATGTTTGTTAATAAAAATGAATGAGAGAGAATGAAATAGCACAACAGCATGGTTCATGACGATAAGATTAAAGAAGTATTATAAAAAATGTGCAAATGAAGGATAAAGTTCTTTTTATCTAACCTATGTTATATATTAAATGATAAATAAATAGATTAAATCAAGAAGATTTTAATTATGAAATTTTAACAAGGATATGGGCGGAGTGGTGTTAATTCATTTCCAATTAACAACTACGGTGACGTAACGAAGGGAACACATTATATACAGTGTTACTGATTAATTAAGGTATGAAACTTGAATAGCTTTCTTTTTTGATTTCTCTAACAAGAAATTACGTCATATATATATGTGTGTGTAAGGTAAATTAGATAATCATTGTGGCTTAGCAATTACGTCATGATTTTGCCGCTTTTCTTTGGCCTATTAAATCATAGGAGGCCATATGCGACAATGTTTAAGGCTTTCATCTTTAAACGCATCGGTTAATGCTGTCAACATTTTACACTCCAATGTTTACAATAAAATTTGCAAGCGCTTATTTTATTTAACTTTTTTTTCTTCAACAGTCGCTGAAAAAAATCAAAAATATAAAATAAATAAAAGTTGCTAATATAAATCAATTAGACGTAGACGTATGTACGGACGTAGACAAACACAAAGTACTGGTTCCTTTTTATGTTGTCTTATTATTCTAAGAGTGCGTTAGTAAACTAAAAATAAAGTAATGCCTATTTTTCAGGCTAACGTCCAGCTATCAAAATTAGGTGACGTGAACAGCGGAGCGGAAGAACCTACTTTACTATTAACATTTTCTAAACGAATATAAAATGTAGCACTTAAAAGAGGGATTCAAACTGGATGGGGACCGCCCAGTTACAAGTCCATGCTCATAACCACTATACCAAAACCTCATAACGTGCATTTCTTATGAAATAATCAATGTCAAAAATATGGTACGAACACGATATTTCCCTCTTTCCAGCAGTCAGAGCAAGTAAACATACATTTCAAAAAGTCTTCATTAAGGTTTTCGCAATAATTGTATTTTTAACACAGTGTTCCAAGAAATTGTGCCGATCAATTGAGCCTGCGTGATTTTTCAGTTAACTTGTGAACCCACATGATTAAAAAAGAGGGATTTAAAAAAATGTTAGAGAAGTCTAAATAGAAGAGCTATAAAGCTACACATGCCAAGAAAATAAAAAAATATATTGTACCCACTGACGGTCTACGTTAGAAATTCCTTTTGAATTGAACCTATAATAAAATGTGATATAAATCAAACTACTTTTTAGGTTGGACATGTGCCCCGAAGGAGTAGCGTGCACTCTTTGCTGGCTACACTAGGAAACGTCTAAGATTTACACCGTTTTATATATATCAATTTCTTATCCCCCCATCGGTAAGAAGTTCTCCTCCCAGATGAAGTTCCCTCCCATGCATGCACTCTCTCACTCGCTCTCACGCCCTCCGGCTCTTCCAAGCTCCTGGCTCTGTTTATAACCAACCCCATCGGAAAACCCAGTCTAGCCAACTGTATACTCACACAAAGTTTGAAAACTACTGTTGGTAGTACTGCACCACCACACTTCTCTTTTTTTCACGCAGTAAACTAACTCCCAAACTAGAGACTAAATCTTTAGAGACAGTTTAACATTACTCCTCCGGTCAATGCTTTTAAAGTATCCATAGAATTCTTCTCTTCTTTTTTTTGCCGTACATTTTTTTCTTTCGCAATTTTTTTTTTTATTGTCTAAAGTTTTTTTTTTTATGCGCCCCCTTCCTTTATAGTCCATTATTTTCTACCCAAACATTTTTTTTGTTTTTTTTTTACTTTAATGAAAATATGGTGGTTTTAAATGAAGTATTGCACTTTTTAAAGTTAGACTTATATTAAAGTTAGTACTTGTTGCAAAAAAGAATAAGTTAATTTTTATTCTCACAACTTTGAAAAGTGTAAATCAGTTGGAGAGATTTTTTTTTTGTTATCTTTTTTTTTTATTAAATTATACTGTAATACTTTTTCTTACATTTAATTAGCTGTTATATTTATTATTTTTTAATTTTATTAAATACTATTTTGGTATTATATACTCTTACGTATTAGGTTAAGTATGGCGTCCTTAATCATTATGCACCACTATATTTCAATGAGAACGGTGGGATAAAAATGTTTAGACATCTGACATGATCTTGACACAAACTCAAGCATGATAGAAGTGATAATCAGGCGTGTACAAATAACATTATTTAACAAATATCATTATTCATCCGTCCAAACTAAAGGAACAAAAACTAAACAAATTTGGACAGGGGGCCAGCAAAAGAATGCTTAAAAAAGACCATAATAGTGCGCAGTAGAGTGACAAAGCATTAACTACTGCGTTCTAGACTATAATATACTGAAGCTCCCTTTGGTGTCTATGTCTATGCTCACGACACCTTCATTAATCTTAACACTTTTGATATTGTTAATAAATTTTTTAAAAATATCCATTTCATTAGTTATAATCTTTATATCAGAGATATTTTGCGTGATAGGCTGCTTCTTTTTGTGGACATCAACCGGTTTCGGGCGTTCGCTCATCATCAGGATGCCTTTTGTCAAACAATGTGATAACATAGACTTCCACAGAGTAAATTTAGTTGATACTGGTTTTAAAAATGATTTTTGTTAGAACCCAACTAGATTAAGAGGGGTGTTGGTACCTGAATGGGAAAACATATGTTTCGGTCTTTAAAGACGTATGGTTCCCTTTATAATGGAAACATCCAACAAGTGGGGATGTGTAACTCAAACTACGTTTTTTGAAGGAGATTTATTTTATAATTAATTGCTCATGCTATCTTACCTCATGCTTAAACTAGATAGGTCCTAACAAAAATCGTTTTTAAAACCACTGTATCAACTAAATTTACTCTGTGCAAGTCTATGCTATCACGCTGTTTGACAAAAAGCATCCAGATGATGGGCGAACGCCTGAAACCGATAGATGCCCACAAAAAGAAGCAGGCTATCACGGAAAATATCTCTGATGCTTTTCAACTCTGCAGCACTAACCACAACAAATGTATGTATATATATATATATATATATATGTAATTAATTATGGTTCCTGAAATCTTATGAAGACTTAATTAAAAAGAACATTTTCATTTATTTGAAAAATATAACCGCAAGGATAAACAGAAACATACAACAGAAATATATATGTTAAATGAAATGTAACAAAGTGGCGAGGTGAAAAGATGTCAAGCAGTGGTAGCCAAATAAACTTTTCATCTACATCTCCATGGAGGAGGAGAAAATGCAAGGATAGAAAAAGTAGGTCCAGGTGAGAAATGGGTTCTAAGAATGAGACAAAGATTAGGGATGATGAATTAATGACTTAGGCTAACTGGGGTGTACTAAATTAATTTCTTTTTTTATGGCAAGTTGAGCTTAAGTTTTTAATAAATAGTTCTTTAAGGTATTACGGGTAGATGCAAGCTAGTACACAATAGCGTTTGTTGGAATGTATATAACAGAGAAGAATTTAGGATTGTAATGATTAAAGAATGTTAGCTGATCCGTGTAAATCCATGTGAGTTTTGATTAGATAAATTGATTCAATATTTTTCGTCTATTGTCAGTCAGCTTCAATCATCAGTTAAATATTCGTAAGAGATGAATAGCAAGTACTTTTTTGAGATCTTGTCTTGTGTGCGGATTTCTTGTCTTGAGAAATCATCGTCCAGAGAAGGAAGAAACAAATCTTGACGGAAACAGATGTAGATCCGTTAAAAATAAAGTTAATCTATTGTTTGAAAAAGTTATGGACAGAATAGAAAGTGATTGGCAACCAAATATAAAATATTGAAAAAAATATTATGGAAGCTCTCTAAAAAGGAAGATAAATTGAGGCGGTAAGATGTTAGTGAGACAGTTGATGCTCACTCCATCTTCTATGGCGTTCTATGGTCCAACTAATAAAACTAGTGCACGTGATCAAAAATAACTGGCTATCAGAGCATGTGAAGTCTAAGATCCGGGCTGGAATGTTATAGGAGAATATCAATATAAAGAAGATTATCTACTTACTTTGAACTAAATTGATCTTATAAAGTTCCTATAAAGCTCAATATAAACTTTTATGGATATCCTGCGAGATTCTAAATTATTACAGAATTCAAATTACATAGAACGACATCTATCTGGCAGTGGCCCATTCATCAAAATCATGGGGAAAAAAAAAGAAAGGAATTACAATAAACATTATTAAGTTTGAATGAAGATAGAAAAGAAAACGAACATAATAAATATGCCAGTGAGGAAATATAGGTCAAGAAGATTTTACTTCAAAACAGGAAGTACTTACGTATAAGACAATTTTTTTTAAATTTTGAATTCACCGAAAGTATGTGTTTTTGAATGGTATGATTTGTGTGTATGTGTTTTGTTGAGTGAATATAGTACGTATGCACTGTGTATGTAATCAGTATAACTTGAAAAAATTGCAACAAGTTCTTCATGGAAATTCCGTCTCCACATGCCCAGGGAATTCGCCAAAAAAAATATTTCTGTTAAAATTACTTAATGAATTTTTTTAGTTTTTCTGAAAATAGGCCAATGATATTTTTGTTTTCCACTTTTTATACATAATACGATTATCATCACTGTAACATTATTATTTTTATTTGAAAGTCAGAGTTTCCAAAAAAATTTGTTAATTAGAAATACGACTTTAGTGGAAGCTATTTTTAGTTTTCGCAATTTTCTTTAAAAATACAGGTTGTTTAGTTACTTGGTACTTGGTATGGATAGAACACAGACACACATGTAGAACTATCATTTTTGTTTGAAAATAGATTGTAGGGAATTTCCGGGGGGAATGGCGCTTCCCTCAAAAAAATGCCAATTTATTATAATGTGGGTTTCCACAATTGTAAAATACTGAGAAAACTAAAGCATTTAATGAAAATTTGTCGATTATATGAATTTCATTAAGTGAAAGTCGCGTGTCTTTCATATCAGATTTGCGGTGGAAGGAGAATGAGATATGAGGTAAAAAAGGGAGGAAGCGTGCTCGAGGATGGGAAATACTAGGGAACTGGCAGGTGGATAAAAATCTTTGGGTTTCAAGAGAGAAAGGAAATAAAGAAATACCATCCCACACATATCATATCACATTTTATGTCATATTACACGAACATATGTTTTTTTGTTTTTACACATTTTGTATGTAGATCGTGTTTCTCTACAACATTTTTTCTTTTTTTTTCTCCAGTTTTATTACTTTCCACGCTTCCAGACAAGTCATGAATTATTTTCATCTAATACTAACACGAAAGTTATGATTCACATATAAGTAAAAGGTAAAACAAAATAAACACATCTACTCAGAGAAAAAAAAAATAATTCAATTAGAAATGACAGTCTTTATAAAAAGGCTCCTATCATATAAAGAAATTCTCAGAGCCCCCACGACTTATCAAATTGTTACATTGTATTAAAACCTTGATTTTATATTCAGCGTTGTTATTCTCATAACAGTTATAAATAACAGTTTACGATGTAATCCGATTATTTCAGGTTGTAATCATCTACTTAGAGATTATAATCCAAATATTTTAACAATACTTAGAAACTAAAATATAAACACTACAACGAATAGTTAGCAAGTTGAATATTTCCTAGTAGTCACATAATTAGTAAAAAAGTGTTTATTAGCCATCAGTTTTCGTATGTTCAAAGACTGATTACAAAGCGCACTGCAGTAATAAATACAGTGAGGACTCTCTATCCGTTAAAAAAAAATTTTGAAAATAGGACATGCGGAACCCAAAGGATAATATAAAAAGGAAATTAATGTTTTTGATGTTCGTTACGACCGCTGAATTTGATGTTGTGAAAAGGTTTGGTCAAAGAAAATAACTCTTTTTTTTCCAATTTTCACCGAAGTTTCGGCAGATTTTTACTCGTATATATACCAAATATTGTTTAAATTGTAATAGTTGAGATGTAGTTTATTTCTAATTTGTTCTGTAATAATAACAAGGGTTTAAAATAAATTTCAATTTTATATATATATATATTTATATAATACTTTTTATTTAGTTTATTTATATATTTAGTTTATTTTAAAAATTTTTTATTTGAAGTTTATATTTATGTATGTTCTTTTATTTCTTTTATTTCTGATTTGTTTTATAACCTTTGTACAGACCCTGAAGAAGGCAATAAATTTGCCGAAACGTCGGTGAAATTTTGAAAAAGAGGGTTTTCTTTGATCGAACGTCAAATATCCTTTTCAGAACAAGGAAATTAATATTTATTAATCTTAAATCACATTAATAACCGAGCAAATAGCAGGAATGTAAGAAGAAAATATATAAAATCATGCTGATTAGTTTGCTTTTTGCTCGATAGAAAATTGTCAAAACTATACTATGGCCAGCTCACAAACCATTTTAGGCAAATTGAGTAAATATTTGCCTACTTTTATTTCAAAGCTTTCCAAATTGGAAATTTATAAAATCCCCATTTTATTTTAATTTATTGAACTCATCATTATTCAATTATTCATTCAATATTTATTTGTTTATTGTTATTATTATTATTATTTTAACTGAAATTGCTAATAAAAGAAGCCAAACAATTCACCTCCAAATAATAAGATCACAATGGCAGACTGTCATCACGGTGACCAAGAAAAATAGAGCAGCAAATAAATTGTAACTGATTGCAGCTGTAGAGGAAAATAGCCCAATCAGGAGTTCAACCCACAATCCTCTTTAAACTACCGCTGTAACTGATGAAATGGAAACAATAGCTACAGCCACAGCAATATACATTGTATATACACATAGCTCCGTCTATCTACACTAAATCAAACATGGTGGTTCTAAAGCCTTGTCATAACTGCCGGAGAACAGCTTTACTTGTAAAGCTCGGATTACTGATTTAATCGTTAATGTCAACATTTGAAAAGAGCAACAGAAATATACATTATCTAAAAAAGAGAGAAAAAAAAGAGTACCAGACATACCGATTACAAAAAGATAAAGCTTAACATGTGAAAATCAGATATCTGCATCAATCAACACCACTTAGCTTATAAAGCAATAATTAGCGGCATTCGAACATACCAGACATTGTGAAAGCAGTAAAACATCCTAATGTCTAAACCAATCTTTTAACTTTCTTCTTTATCGATATTTACAATCTAAAATATAAATATTCATTCATCTCATATTATCATTCTATAACAAAATTAAGAAATGTCTACTGGCACAAGATACGTCCCATTGCCAGTATCGATCAAGATGAGTTAAGTGCGCAGAGCATTTACTCAAAAGTGTATCAAAGTAACTTTAATACTCTTAGTATGGGATTGTTCAACGGTAAACATCCCGGCAATTGCAAGGGTTGATATACTGATATAAAGACCTTTAATGAGGTTGTTTGCAAACATAAATCCGCTCAACGATTTTCTTCTGCGGCTCCAGAAACTTCTGCAGCTCTACCAACTCCATAAACTTTCTTAAACCTTCCAGGGTCCAGGGACCTTCCAGAAACTAGAGCTGACGCCGCTCTAGTCATATACAGAGACCTCTACAAGCCCGTCTCACCTCAGGAAACCTTTTCATCCCCTTTAACTGACTACTTTTCATAAGAAAACCGTTATTAATTCTCATAAACCTAATATCTATATGAAAAGCGCTAATTCCTCGCCTAGCTCCTTTACTGCAGCTTGGCCATCATACTCTCGCTATTGTCCAATGAAATACAATATCCTATGATATACTGGTCGGATCAGAAATAATTAAGAACTAGATAAACTACTTCATGACAAACGAATTAAGAAGAAAACCCTTATTTATCAATTTGACTCAATTCACAAATAAATCATATTTTTGCATCAAAAAGCTTATTACCCAATAAACACATTTATTTATATATAATTTATATATATATATAGTATATATAATATATATATAAATATATTATATCAAAAGGTCCTCAAAACGTGAATTTAAAGTGAAAAACTTTGTTTTCCCTTTTATTTGAATTGTTACACCAGTTCTACGTGTGCTATAAATAACACTGATAAACTCACACTGACGCTGACAAAGCTCACATACTAAACGAGGGAAGAGGCTACCCAGCAGTAACTTTATCCTAATTAATTATTCACATTAACTGCTCCCTTCTTCTGCGGAGAGGAGATCGCGAGGCCACTGGCGCCTTAAATGTCTGGGAGGATTGTCTGGAGTGCAACAGGATAATAAATTTCGGATTTGAGGATTAGAATGGGAATGAAAACTCTGATGGAATTTGTTATATCGGGTTCGGATAACCTTACTTAGAAAAGGAATGTCTAAGTCCGTATGAATGGTTAGATTTGAAACATAAAAATGGAGCGTTAACGATAGGGCGAAGGATTTTGGATTGGAGAGATTGAATTCTTTGGAGATTTGAATGTTTTGTTGAACCCCATAGTTCGATGCCATATTTTCAGGTAGGTTTTAATATAGAGTCGTTTGTTGTTTAGTGAGCGTTTTGATCAGTTGTTGAATAGTCTTTTGAGTAGGCGATTTTGAAAAATTTGAAAAGATCGTAATACGAAAGAGAAACTTAAAATGGATCATATGAAAATACGTACTTCTCTATAATTTTAACATAGGCATTTTTATCCTATTACTAATAAAAATATGGAATAAAAATTTCCAAAAATTTTGGATATCTCCCTAAATCCCAGTTTCTGATGGGAAATCTGAAATAAAATAAGAGATTGCATTACAATCCCAACTATTGGTTGGTACGTGATAGAACCACATGGAAATAAAAAAAAATAATAATAAATCGATAGAAACAAAAGAGCTGAACACAAATCTGAAATTTTATTTTTATACACATATGTAATATATTAATTTTCCACAATTATTAACTTATAGATGTACAGTGGCGTAAATTTGCGAAATAATTTTAAACCTAATAAACAAAATAGGTATATAGATTTTTTTTTCAGTTTAAAACGATAAAGTTTGATGGAGATAAACAACAGTTAGGGCTGATAAAAAAAAGAAAAAAATGATATAAAATAAGAATTGATGACATTTTATTTACTGGATTGAAGAAGGGTTGGTTTGGCGAAGATCTAGATATTCGGAAACTAACAGTGGCTTTAGTGGCCAGCCGCAGATTGTGAAAACTGGCTTCATGAATATTCATGGAAAAAAAATAAAATAAAGTTGAAATATGGTTTATTGAAGCAGGTTTTTTAATATAATTTATACTAAAAAAATGTTATAAAGACTTTAATATTAAATTTATATCTCTGGTCAAGAAAAAAATAAAAGTAACAAATTAAAAACAGCTGATTTTTAATAATAAAAACAGCTGACGTAATTATTAATCTCATCAAAGGCAAACGGTTCATAATTAAATAAATAAAAAAGAAAATCTCAAATAAAATATAAAAAAAGTAAAAGAAAATATTAATAATTCCTATCTTTTAAAGTTTCTTTAAAAATTTTAATTAGTTACATTAGATTTCTTCAGATAACGTAGGTAAAGTAAAGGTGTATTATGGTTGGAGGAAATTAATAAGCATTATTTACTATAAATTATTCATATTAATCAAGCTAAACCTTTGACATAAAAGCTTATGATTTTCAAGCTTGGCAGGCGGCGATTTTATTGGGAGACTTCTGGTAAGCATATTGCAGTTCCCATCGCCATATCCCAAGTGAATAATGATATTAGCGAGGAATGAAGATCAGTGATAAAAACGAGTCGATTTTATAATTATATGGGCGAGGAATGACGATCAATGAGACGGAGGGAAATGTATGAACAACTGAATGAAATTCGTTCGAACTAAATGATCGATCTTTATTCAATATGGGCGAGTGAATGATGATATTTGAGTATGAGGAATTGATCTTTATAACAATATGGGTACTGGATGATTTATTTGAAAAAGAGGGAACTTTTGCTAACAATAATATACACATCACATCACAAGATTTGTCCGTCTGTTACTGTGCTCTTCCATTCAATCACATTTAAACTGAAATTGAAATAAACACAGGCATAAGATCGACAGGAGCTGGCAATTACAAATCAATAAAATTACTGAACTTTTATAGGTAATTAAATAAATAGACAAGAAAGGAGGGGAAGTTTTTTCTCCGCCCCTCTACTCCTTTTTCTACAACCATAAACTCAGAGTATCGATAACAAAAATTATTTTTCGGAAACACAAGCTATATACATTTTGTTTTATTGAAATACTCGAATAAATCAGAACCGTGTAAATTGCAATAAGATAAAATCGAGTGAGTGTTTCGAACTAGATCTTTCTTTCTTTTTTTTGTATACTAGATATTTTTAATAATTTAACTGAAATCTGATTTCTTATTGCATTTGTTCTTATTGGAGTAAAAGAAATTTTGTAAATTATTACACTCTTGCGAGCAACTATCAAACATGCAAGCAATTGCCCTACTAATCATCTATTATGGGAGGAGCTCTCTAAGATGCAATTGTCTTAATTGTTTATGGAAGCAAGTATATTTAGCGAGCAATTGGGAAGCAATTCACTGCGAGCAATTATTGAATATTTATTAATTTGCTATGATTATACAACCCTTTCAAAGAGAGTTGATTTTACTAGCCTAAACTATTATTACAAACAATTGACAGTACCAAAATAAACGCTAAGAGTATTAACTTAAACGTATATAAAGCAAGATAAACATTACAAAATTAACTGAAACTTATATAAACAGGAAAACCAAAACAAAGTACTTAATATAAAAAAAATAAAATAAAACAAAAAAAAGAGAAAAAGAATGACATAAAATTTAAATATGGGAAATTGAACTAAAGAAAGACACATTTAATATGTCCTGCCTAATTAAACAAAAATATCGCAGTTAAATTAGAAGACAAATGCAAAAAATAATAATAATAAGAGCAAGTGTTTGGATCATAAGTTTACAAATTAACAAAAACCAGGATAGTAAACAATTTTTTAATCTATTTCTTTTGTTTATAGCGTTCATTGTAAATAAGTATAAATGTTGTTGTTTAGTAACACATGTAATTGAAAATAATGTTGATAGATCAGAGGTATTCAAGAAATGAATATAAAGATTGCTGACGTAACCTTTATAGAAAGGGCAGGATCAAAAAGAAATGTTGCATATTATCAGAACTATAAGTAGTACAGGTTGGACAAAATTTATCTGGACAAAACTGAATTGTCTGTTTGTTTGTATAAATAGAAGAGCTATTGTCACAAGATAAATGAAGTTGACATAATAGTCATTGCGAGCAATTATTGTCCTAGCGATAAATATTTTATGAAAGATAACTGTTTGCGAGCAATTTTTATGGAAGGCAACTGTCCGGAGAGGAATTTTCCTGAGGATCAATTGTATATGGAAAAAATCTCTGCTTACTCGTTTATCCAGCAGAGGAGCTGAACAAAGGAACATACAAACATGTTTAGCAAGCAGACTGCAAGATATTTTCCTCTTGTGACATGCAATATTAAAAGATAGTGGCACCATATAAATGCGCCTTTACGAAATCCTTGTTGCAGAGTTTTCGAGAAAATTTAAATAAAATTAGCTGTCTTAAGTGACAACCATCAGTAATTTTCTGTATTTCTGGGATTTCTCAAATATTCCAACTAGAAAGATGAAGGAGAAGACAGAAAATGTATTATTTAATTATTTTTTTTCTACAGTTTTCAACAGAAGAGATAAATTAACAGGATACAATTAGAGCGACGAAAAAATTATATAAATTATGAAGAATGAAGATGTAACATATACAGGGCATCCGGCTGCTGTATCTCAGCACAAGAGAGTTGGCAGAGAGAGTCAGACTGTGATGACACTGACATATAACTACCCGTTACTATCATCACCTCTTATCAGGTACTTTCTGCCTGAGGGGCTTTCTACCACCATTACAGACCAGCGCGGCTCCACCAACTCTCTCACAAAATCGTCCTACCGGCCCTTCCTTCATCATCAACAACATCCCTATATAGTTATCCTCTCTATCTCTAGACTGGTCCACACTGGCCTCCAAGTCGCTAGTCCCTCTAGCTAAGTGTAGAGTGGTGTTGTAAAAAAGGGTTTCACTTAAATTTACCTCGTGTTTAGCTGTTGGATGCAATCTTTCGTAGAAATATTAGCGGTGGTTGGAAGGGGGTAATTGATCATATTTTTTTCGTTCCCTCCAAATATCAAAATGTCTTTTAACTTGCCCTTTCTCTTTCACCATTATTGTCTCCTCCTTGTCACTCTCCCGTCTTCTCACTCACACACTCTCACAATCTCATACACTCAGTTACACGCCACACGCAAACACTCAATTTCTTTCCTCTCTTCTCTAATGTAGATATTATAGTATCGAATTTTGTTTCCGATACATTTAACTACACTATATAAAAAATTAGGAACTTCCTACTTCTTTTTACTCACTTTTTTCTAAAAACCTCATAATTGGAAATAAATTTATAAATCGAAAGTTTAACAAATGATAAATTTGAGAAAAGTTCAGTCAGACAGACTGAGGATTTGCTAGTTTACCTAAGAGTTTACCGAAGCATCCACTATTTCCTAGCACACTTCTTATGTCTTCTTAATCACACATCATAGAAGACTAGATGTCGCTCAACTTCTATAAGTATAAATCTTTCTACAGAATCTTGTAAGTATTGACTGTCCAAAGCTTTCCAGCTTCCTGCTACCCTCCAGCCATTTGGTCACAGAACTTGTGAGCCATGCAACAACAAAGTGTTACGAAGTCTTTTATGATCCACTATCGTTACTCTGCCTTATTTACTTCTTAAAATAATATTTAATTGTTGACACTTGAATACGAGTGTACAAATCATAGCGTACGCCGATGATATACATATTATTGGTACGTTTCCGGCAGCAATGAAAGAAATATTTATATCCATGGAACAAGCAGCAAGAAACATAGGATTTGCAGTTAACGGGCATAAGATCAGGTATCTGAGAACACAGCCCGAAAATCCAAATTAACGAATATCTTTAAAAGAGTTCATCCACACGCGTTAGTCTATTGGCTAGCGCACTCGTATTTGGTGCGAGAATTCAGGGTTCGATTTCCGTGAGGGAAAAAGTGGAAAGCTACAGTTGGTAGCTAAAGACCGAAACTAACGTGAGGGAACTTGCGGCGTGCTTACCACACGTCCCCCAATCAAATCGCCGTCTGGCAAGCCTTGCACCTTCATAGGCTGTTTTTTGCTTGTTTTTTTTTTTAAGTTCCTATTTAAGTAGCTCAATGTAAGTCAGGAAGTAACTCACAGCTGGCAATAAATGATTTGATCGACTCCTGAAGTATACGAAAAGCAAAAGTCTGGAACTCCAAATATACTCTGGTATAAAATTTTAATACGCCTATTTCAGATGTATAGAGGTGAAGCATGGACCGTGATCAGAGCAAAAGAACGAAAGCTAAGCTTATTTGAGGGAAGAATTTTGATAAAGCTATACGGCAGTAAAGTTAATGAAAATGGAGCTGTGGAAGATATGTTATAGCGATGATTTGGCCCGACTATATTCGGAAGGGGATGTTGCAAGACTCTCAAAGGTAGACCATGTTTGCATATATGGAAACTGCAATCTCCAAAACAATGCTGTTTGGAGAATCAGGAGGGAAAAGAAAGATTGGCAGGCCAAAAAATTAGATGGATGGATAGTTTTGCAAATGATGTAAGACAGCTGTATGTCCGGAATTAGTGGATCACGGATAGGGGCAGACAGAGAGAAGGGTGGGATTCTTGAGTAGGTCAGGTCACAGCAACGGGTTGTAGCGCCAAGGAGCTAGTTAGTTAGTTAACATTTAAAGATCTGGATTTATTAAGTTATTAGTGCGGAACGAGATTCCTCAGCTGCTATCTTCGGACGTAATGAATTTCCATTATAGGATATACTCCCAGGCTAGTAGCCTGACAAATTTAAATCAAAAAAGAATTATTGCTTCTTAAAAAAAGCTATAAATAAACAAAACAAAAAATAATAATAATTTCCATTTAAATGAAAAATCTCGACAAAAGCAAACAACAATAAGAGGCAAGAGAGAAAAATAATATTACAGTTGGGGAAGAAGTAGAAAATCTCTAGTTTACTTTAAGAGTACAATGTGGTGTTCATCAGGTTCCAGAACGACTGAGAAGGAGGGAATGGGACTTGGTGCCTAGTTATCTGTTTAGTTCAGTATTTACACAGGCCACTCCCCCATCGCCACTTCATACACGGCATACTGTATCTCTTCCTACACAACAACTCATACGTAGACAGAGCACTACTAGTACAATTCCATGCGATCTTCAAACACACAGACACAGTGTCACCACCAATACATATATGACGCCCCTGCCTGCCACTTCCCTTTGTAATCAAAGATATCGAAAATAACTTTTACTCTGTCACTTTGTCAGTTCGCGTCTTTAAATCTCTTATCTTCACCGATTTCTCAACCTCCATCACTGTTTTTCTTTCTTCTGCAGGACTTTCTTCTCTCTCTCTCTCTCTCTCTCTCTCTATCTCTCTCCGTTTTTCTTTCTTAGCAAACATTCTTATTAAAGTAAGAGTTTAATGCTTTAAGATATATAAAACACTGTCGTGTGTTTGCTTCTATGCTACTTTTGTATCTATTTATGTGTTGTAATTTTTACTTTCTCTTACTCCTCCTAGTAAGAGGAAGTATTGTAATCGCGTCAAATTTTCGATATCAAGTTTTCACCGGAAATATCCGTTTTGAAGTCCCCTGAGTCCAAAAAAAGTGGTTTTCAGAAAATGGTGCGCGCGGGCTTCAAAAACGAAGAATCGCCGCATGTTCGAACTTGACATTTCGTATAGGTACGTATCATCGTGGGATCTGACAGTAAGTTATGTGTCAAAAATCTTCAACCGGAAGTACGAATTTACAAAATGATTTTATCACTTTCTCGCGATTTTCTCGAAAATGGCTCCGACGTTGTTTTTCAAACTTCATACATTAACTAATCATACAAAAATCTACAACTTTTGTTGAAAACATTTCTCTGGGAAAATTCATTTAAGGGCACTTTTGGAAGATAGGTGGGGTTAGATTTTCCTCTAAAGTGCTATTTCAGTTTATTACACAATTCTGCCACCTAAATAATGTTAATTAGAATTAAATGTGTTGTTAAAATGGAAAAAATCGGATGACCGGAAGTGCGTTCACTTTACCACTTTAATTAATGATTTGTTCACTTTTTCGCGATTTTTCTCAAAATTGGTTCAGACGATTTTTTCTAAACTTCTTATATCAACTACACATACAAGGATATACAACTTTTATTTGAAACATTTCTCTGGGGAAATTCATGAAGGGCAATTTTAGGGGAGGGATGGGGTTATGTTTTTCTCTCTAAAGTGCTATCATAGTTGATTATACAATTCTACCATCCAAACAAAATTAATTATAAATATATAGATGGCTAAAAATTCCTAGTTTCAAGAAAATTAATAAACCGGAAATGGGTTTGGACTAAACAAGCATTTTATTGCAACGCAATCAAAAGAGCAAGTGGGTAGCCATCTCCTTCTGCTCCTAACATAACCTGCAAAAGGGTTCCGCGCTTATTAGCCCTACCTTGTGCAGATGCTTCCTGAACCTACCATGACCCGTAAATAACCCCGTCACCAGAGAGATCTGGTTCCGTCTTGGCTCCTGGGGCTCCCCTCCAGAGCTCCTCATGCTTACTGCGAAGCCAATCTCTGAACGCCGCACGAATCGCTCTGCCGGTTATATCCAGGACAGGTTCTGAACTATTGAACGGAGTATTTCCCCCCTTCCCTGGCCAGTTAAACAGCTGTCTCATTACCCTCAATCCCTGCAAGTCCAGGCACCCATATCAGCTGTACCTTATTGTGCCTGGAGAGTTTCGACAATGCCTCTCGACATTCCTTAACTTGGGATGAGGTGGTTCTGTAAGCTTCAACGGCTTTCAGTGCAGCCTGACTGTCCGAGCTAATGCCTATGACTTTGCCCCTTAGGGCTCTACGCAGGTTCTCCTCGGAACAGACCTTATGGCAAACATCTCAGCCTGGAATATTGTGGAGTATCTGCCCAGCGGCCTCTCAATCAGTACCTGCAGGCTCACTTCACCCACTCCTGCTCCAGTTTCGCAGTCCATCATAGAACCATCTGGGAACTACAGAGGTCCTGACCGGTAGCGTTTTTCCCACCCCTTGGACCATTCCGTCCTAGAGCCTAGGGACACCTGAAATGGAACCTCGAAGTTATATGTTGGAAGAACCGTAAAGTGTTATCCTGGGCCATGCTTAACACCCGGCCCGGGTTGACCTTTACCACTATGTCCAAATGTTTGGCTAAGGAGCCTCTCTGTCTCCAAAGACCATTGTTGCGCAATCTGTGTGCACTGGCCCTTGCCTCCGCTTGCACCAAAAGGTGTAGCGGAGTCAGCCCCAGCAGCACCTCTAACGCAGCAGTCGAAGTGCTTTTAAAAGCCCCCGTAATAAGTAAGCACGCCAGCCTTTGTACCCCGCTGAGGCATTTTCTGGCTGTCTTCTGCTCAGTTTTAGGCCATCATAACACCGCCCTATAAGTTATGACCGGTTTGATGGCCCGGGTATAAATCCAGTGGAGTTAACCCCCATGATCTCCCACAGGCCCGTGTTACACAGGCACCACATAGCGACTTCTTAGCTTTCTGTGCTATATATTCTAGATGTGCGTTCCATGTGAGCTTAGTATCCAGGATAACTCCCAGGTACTTAACCCTATCTGCCACATCCAGTATCTTCCCGAAGAAGGACAGTGCCTTACATGCCACAATGTCCCTCCTCCTGGTAAATGGTACGAGAGTGGTTTTCTGCGGTTTTACCCCCAAGATCCACTCTCCTACACCACCGCAATTGCACATATACAAAGCTATAACTTTTATACGAAAAAATTGTTGTGGAAAAACTGTTAAGTTGAGTTTAAACTGATTTAAGGGGAGACAAAAATTTGTGACAAAAAAAATCAGTGAGACAAAAATTTGAAATGTCCTTACAAGTTTTATGGTTGAGACAGAATACACTGGCACACAAGTTACTACTCAGATTTGTAGCATTTTTTTTTATGGCAAACTCAATTAAACGTTTGTAATTAAACGTTTGTAAAATTAGTCATGTAGCTATTATCAAGAAAAAAATAAAATAAAAAAGCAGATTCTGACGGAGACAAACTTAGATATTGACCAGCATTACCCAGACACTTATTCAACAAGAAGCACATATAATGGAGTTGGTTGGATGGAGAGAATTGGTCTGGTTTGATGTATTAACAAGACTTGGTTAACACTGTTTAATACTGTATAATAATAATAAGTTACACCGACTGCCCGAACTTCACAGTAAAGGTAGATGAAGGTAGAGTGGAAGAGGTAATGACGTTGATTGCTGAACTATATTGAACTATATCTTCTATGTGTCCCGTCGCTGTATCTATATGGTTTCTCCCACTCTAATCCGAGAGAGTGGTCCTAACATTTATTTCTGTTTGAACACCGTTTCTGCTCTCTTTGGATACTGTTACACACAGTATCAGCTGGCCGTAGCATTCTTTTGATGATTTCCTTTCAAGCAAAAAGCAAAGCAATCAGCATGATTTTAAACATATTCTTCTTATATTGCTGCAATTCGCTCGTTATTATTGTGTTTTTTGATTAATTAATTGAAATTAATTTTTTTTTTTTTTTGGATATTTACTTTTGGGTTCAGCATTCAATGGGAATTCATTTAGGTACTACAAAGAGTCCAAAAGAATAAGGTTTTGGCAAAATCAGTAAACTAGAAGTACCACTTAACTGAGTGGATAGATTAGTTGTTTCCAATTTTCTTAAAAATATTCCAATGATTTTCTATTGGTTTAGTATTGAACTACACATGTCAAGATCTACAACTTCAATTAGGAACATATCACCAAAATAAAATTCGTTTTACTAAGTTCTGGGAGTCCTATGATATAATTTCCAATAAATTACCATTTCAAAGTAAGTTGTGGTTTTTTTAGTAACTGCAGTAAGAGTGAGTGTCCAGAATTTTTTGAAAAAGAAAAACAATACTGAAAGGGAGGAATCATTTTATGTTTTATTGTCATAATATAGTTTGAAATAATGCTAATTTGCTAGAAACAAAATTTAGTTTCAGAGACATTTTCCGATGGTAGCCTGCTTCATTTTGTGGTCATCAACAGGTTTCGGGCGTTCGCCCATCTTCAGGATGCGTTTTTCAGACAGTGTGACAACACAGACTTGCACAGAGCAAATTCAGTTTACACACTCCTTTGTTCTGTGCAGATTTTACACAGACTCTGTGCAAGTCTGTATTGCCACACTGTCTGAAAAACGCATCCTGGAGTTGGGTGAACGCCCGAAACCGGTCGATGACCACAAAATGAAGCAGGCTACCACGGAAAATGTCTCTGATGCTTTCCAGCTGTGCGGAACCAACCACCATAACAAAATTTAGTTTATTTAAACTAGTATTCACAATAGTGCTTCTCACAAATTTGTTTTGCAAATTTTGTCAAATTATAAATCATAAAAATTCCGAAAAATGCTTATAAATATATGTGAATATGTGGATGGGTCTGATTTGCTGTATAACGTCTGGTATTTTATCCGTCGCAGCATGCATATTGATTTTGTTCCTGCCCGGTTTCGGATTTTCATCCATCGTCAGAGCAAGTTCTACACCAAGGTCGTGTAGAGAGTTCACTTCAACGTAATGTTTCTTTTACACTCACACTTATTGGTTTGTTGGTTGTCCCAACAAATCCTAGACATATCTCATCCTAGAAATATCTAGGAAATCCTAGAAATACCTCCCAGACAACTAACAAACCAACAAGTGTGAGTGTAACAAAAAGTGAAGACAGAGTGACACGTTGAAGTGAACTCTCTCACGAACCTAATGAATTTGCTCTGACGATGGATGAAAATCCAAAACCGGTCATATGCATACTACGACGGTTAAAATACCAAATATATTTGAAAAAGGAATAAAAACTAAGATTTAATAAAAACCTATTTTTATCGACATATTATGTATTTTTAGAAAATTTTAAACAACAATAATCATTAGTTAAAAGATAATGCACAAGTCAATTATTTAAAAACTAAAATAGTACTAAATAGATAAATTATAAAAGATACTTACTATTTTTTGTAATTGCTTTTATTTACCAAAAATGAATCTTGAACGTAAAATAAATATGAATTTTATGAGTGGAAAAATTTATATTGTGAACGCTTTGTACTGGAAATAAAAGACCTAATTAATAGAAAAGAGAAAGATCCTCCTCCCATCACCTCTCTCTTACTCCAATTGGGCTCAAAAATGACCCACTTTCGTTCTTTTAATAGGAAAAATCTGATCAAACAATAAATAATGAGAGAAAATTTATTAGTTTATGTACTTGCGTGAGTAACGCTTTTCCAATTATTTATGGTTGATCAATTTTAATTGTTTTCTTATTAGTCTGGGAAATCCAGGTTCAATATAATCAGGTTTCAAATAATGGTTTTTCAATAGAATGGTTTTGTTTCAAATTTTTTTCCTTTCTAATAGAAGAGAGACGCTCTTTAGAAAGGATAAAGTGTAGAAAATTACTAAGTTGATGTATATGATATACACTTATTTACAAATTCTTCAAAAGAATATAACTTAGATAGTCAATAAATACAGACCTAATGGTGAACGGTATATAGGACCGACCATTAAAAAGATGGAGATGAATTGGGAAGATAAAACCGTCATGTTGACTAGTATTGAAGAAGAAGAAGAAGAAGAAGAGAAACAGGAACTACAAAAAAAAATCGTACAAACATATTTCCGACTGATGGCTTTTGACCGAAACCTTCATGCTGGAATCTATTATGGTGCCTAAATAGAATATCAAGTTTGAATTTCCTGTGATTTTTCATTTAAAGGTTTTTTGAGGGATTTTTCAAAGTCCCACAAAAACAAAAGAAAAACATATATACACACATACACACACACACATATTTACATAATCAGGCCTATCGCTAAATAATTGTTATCGTATTTATGAAATCGATAAAAATCCAAATTATCAAGTTCTTACTTTTCTCTACTTCTTAAAGAAAGAAATATATTAAAATCACCCACTTATTACATCCCAATGAAGTTTTCTCTCTACCTACACAGTAACCTATATTACGTTTTTACCTTCCTTTTGAAGTTTTTATTTTCTTTTTCCTGGCCTAACGAACATTTCCCATCCAGTTCTGGATGCCAGATCCTGTAGTCTTCTCATCTTATGGGGAATAAAACAGGAAAGTGGGAAGAAATAAGGTATACCAAATTGAAATGACGGAAACATACGGTTATACAATAATCTCTCGAACCATTTTCGACAATATTCAAAAAAAAAAAAATTAGAGATCTATATATTCCAATATACTTCTATATATTTCTAAAAATTAGAGAGTCCGTATATATAGGTGAACTGAAGTGGCACTTTAGATGAAAGTATAACAATGCACTTGCCCAAAACGATTTTCCTGGAAAAATGCTTCAAATAAATGTGACAGTATGCGAAGTCTAAAGAAAGTTGGTTGTTTTCGTGGTGGTGGTGGTGGTGGTGGTGGTGGGGGGCAAACATTCCATAAAGTCGCACTTCCGGTAGGTAGTTTTTGTCCGAAGATTTCGGTCAAAATTGGATGCGATGGAAGTACGTGCATTGAATATCAATCAAGTTTAAGGTTGCCTGTGATTATACTTTTTTGACACCTCCCTGATATTTTGTAACAGATTCCCCCCCCCTCCCAAACTCCTAAAATAAATTTCTGCCAATTTAATTTCTGAATAGAAATGATATCTTTCTAGTTAGTTCTCGAATTTGAAACAAATCGTTGGAGCAGTTGTCCGAGAAAATTTATAAAAATCTCAGCCACCTGTCCTGTAAAGTTGCACTTATGGTTAGTCACTTTTCTTCAAAATACGGGAATCCTAGCAATACATTTAATGTAACTTAATACTATAAATGTATAATATGATAAAACTATATATACTTATAAAACTATATATGTAATATTATATATATATTATATATTATTATACATTATACATATTTATATATTTTATATATTTATATATATTATGTAGATATATTTGTTGTGGTGATATTATATAAACAGTTATATAATATTATATTAATATTATATAATAACTATATATACTTAAAACTGTATACACTTATACTAAATATATACTTATGTATATATTCTTTGTTAGCTTTCAGCTACCTCTGTATTAATTTGAATTTTTGTTCATATAATCTCTTTATTTTATCCAACTCCCTGCAATAACTCTATTAGGATTCAATGTAGTGTTTCTAATGAATAAATAAATAAAAAATATTTAGATGATAGAATTGTGGAATAACTGAAATAGCACTTTAGAGGAACCCATAAACACATCTCTCGCTCAAAAGTGCCCTTAAATGAATACCCGGAGAAATGTTTCAAATAAACGTTGAATATGTGGATGGGTCCGCAATGCTGGATAGCTTCCGGTATTTTAACCATCGTAGCATACATATTTTTTTTTGTTACTGACCGTTGCTGATTTTCATCCATCGTCAGTGTAAATCTATTCATTTCGTGCAGAGAGTTCACTTCACAGGCAATCTTTTCGTTTCACTCGGCACTTGTGGTTTGTATGTGCGGGAGGTTATAAGGTTATGTTACTGTGTATGTGTGTGTGTTTAATGACAAAATGGAATTATTATAAATTATGATTAGACATTAGAAAGAAGTTTATCATAAATAGCATGTTTTGAAGGACACTTCAAAACATGCTATTTATGATACACTTCTAAATTTTTATAGTGGTGTTAATTTATTACTCATTACTCCCACGCCTTGCTCCCTAATTCGTCTCAATCTGCATTCACTTACAATCCTCCTATGGAACGCTAACGGATTAACAGACACAGACATGAACTGGACTTGCTACTCCATGACAAAAGAATTGACATTGCCCTCATTACGAAAACCCACTTCACTGTGAGATCTCATTTTCATACTACAGGATACACATTGTACAGAACTGGCCATCCAGACGGAACTGCACATGGTGGCTCTGCTATCTTAATTCGAAATAAGCTTTCCCATTTCTTAATCCCTTACCGTCCGACAAATTATCTCCAGCCAACCGTAATATCCCTTCTTTCCGAACCCTTCACCTATAACATAGCAGCAGTATATTGCCCACCTAATCAAGTTATAAGTTCTGACTTATTTATATCTTTCTTCCAAACTCTTGGTTCCCGATTCATCTGCGGTGGCGACTACAACGCGAAGCATCCTCGTTGGGGATGTCGTGTGGCCAACCCCCTAGGTCGCATCCTCTACAGTGCTTTATCTCAGACTCATTTCTCCTTCATAGCTCCATCTCAACCTACTTACTGGCCTACTTCCTTGAATAAACTCCCTGATCTTCTCGATTTCTTTATTTGCTCTAACATATCATCAGTTTATACAGAAACATATACCCTACCTGACCTCTCCTCTGACCATAGTCCAGTAATCCTCTCCATTGATATCCATCCTAAGATCCTTCCTCCTAGACCTACCTTAATTAACGGACCGATCAACTGGGAAATTTTAGGAAAATTGTTGAAGACAAAATTGACTTGAAAGCTTAACTTAAAACACCCATAGAACTAGACACTAACGTTGAACATTTGACACAAACAATACAACAAAGCATTTGGCAGGCAAAAACGTACTTCTCAGCTAATCAAACATCCCCCCTACCCTACGACTTACCAGTACATCTAAGAATGCTTATTACTCAGAAACGACGAGCAAGAGCCTTCTGGCAACGTAATAGGTACCCTTCACATAAACGTTTACTCAACGCACTGACTAGAAAACTAAAAAACGAACTCCGAACTTATTATAACAATCAATACTCCAACTATACTGCGACACTTACAACAGAAGACCTTTCCTTATGGAATACCATAAAACGTATACTTAAATACCAGACCCCTCCCTCACCTCTTCGTCGCGAGGACGGCTCTTGGGCAAAGTCTAGCGACGAAAAAGCAGATCTCTTTGCCACATATCTTACCTCTATATGCGTTCCTCATTCCGACATCTTGGACCCAAACCATAACTCAGTCGTCACAAACGAACTAGACTCTCCTCTGCCACTTTCACTTCCGCCCAAACCCATCAACCCATCTGAGGTTATTAAAATCATTACCAGTCTTCCCAAGAAGAAAAGTCCTGGTTATGATCTAATAACCTCAACCATCCTTCAACAACTCCCTCGTAAAGCCATAATTTTTCTAACATCCATTTATAATGCAGTTCTCAGAGCCACATACTTCCCAATCCTATGGAAATTTTCTTCAATACGAATGATCCCCAAACCTAATAAACCTCCCCATTGTCCTAAAGCCTATCGCCCCATTAGCCTCCTTCCTATTTTAGGAAAAGTTCTCGAAAAAATTCTTCTTCATCGTCTCCTATCAATCCTAGAACCACTTCAAATCATCCCATATCACCAGTTTGGATTTCGGAGTGGTTACTCTACTATCCAGCGGGCGCATCGCGTTGTAGATACCATCGCTACCTCCCTTGAGCTGAAACAATACTGTGCTGGCGTCTTTTTAGACATCTCTAGAGCCTTTGACTGCGTGTGGCACGAAGGTTTACTGTGGAAGTCAAGGGTCTCCTACCCTCCACCTACTACCTTATCCTGAAATCCTTTCTAAGTGATCGATTCTTCCAAGTCACCCAAGGCTCATCTACCTCCTCCATCTATTCCATCCTAGCCGGAGTGCCTCCATCTTATACACAATTTATACTGCTGACATCCCCGTACACCCCAACACTAGCCTATTCACCTATGCTGATGATTCACCTATTCTCTCCAGCCGCTCCTTACAAATCCATCTTCACACACTTGAATCCTGGTTAACGAAATGGAGAATAAAAATCAACCTTAACAAATCCCAATACATAGTTTTCACATTAAACAAAAAAGTACTCCCTCCCGTCTACCTATTCAATATTCCTATTTCTCCCGTAGACCACGTTCGCTATCTTGGACTATACTTAGACAAGCGACTCACATGGAATCCCCATACGAGACTTAAACGAATCACCCTCAACCAACGCTTCAGACTTCTGGCTAGACTTCTTGACAAACGCTCTAAACTAACACTTCTAAACAAAAGACAGCTTTACATCTCACTGCTCGCTCCAATTTGGACATACAGACTAGAACTATACGGCACTGCTAAGCGTTCCAATCTCAACAGAATCCAAACCTTTCAGTCAAAAATACTCCGTCGCATTGTCGACGCCCCTTTTTACGTCACCAACCGCACCATCCACAATGACCTCAAGATCCCGTTTGTCAACGACCTCGCAAAATCCCGATACATCAAATTCCACAGTCACCTATCTCTTCCATCCAAATCCCCTCGTCCAAGCCCTCTACTCAAACTCACTCCCAGGTAATCCCCAAAGACGGCTGAAGCGCCATTGGCACCGCGACCTCCTGGATAACTAATCTCAGTTATCACTGGATAACTGCCATTCATGACATTGCATGATATAGTATGCCTTCTATCATATTTACTTGTTTTATATATATATATATATATATATATAGTTGTAAATATTCAATAAACAAAACAAAAAAAAAAAAGGAAAAACATTAATTTATCATCATTTTTATTATGGGGGGGCGATAAGAAATTTCAGGAGTATATATAAGTAATAAGAATAGATAAAGTCTGAAGAAAGGCAATGCACAGTTTATGGTTAGTCAAAAGCTTGTTAAAATAATATAAATATGAAATCCAAGCAAGATTAATACAAGAAAAATGTAGGTAAATTGATATGTAAGAATGTTGGCAGCGATCAGAAAATTGAAATTGATATTAAAATGTATAATAGAGAAAATCAAATGTTTTCGTTTTTATTTATCAAGCTTATTTTTAAATGATATTAATTTATGTTTAAATTACATTAGGAATATGTTGAGAGAGGTATGTTGTGGTGGCATTTGTTAAGGTATTTTTTAATGGGGAGGGGTAGGAAATTTCAAGTAATCTGTATTTTAAACGAAGAAGATTAAGGGAAGAAGAAATTAGTTCCACAGACTGGAATTTAATAAGAGGTGCATGCATCATGCAATTTTGTGTGTGTGTGTGTGTGTGAACATATATTTTCCTGTTGACAAATTTTTCTTCCATTATTTTTCATAGGAAATCTTTACGTCACCGATGGGTATCCCGGTACTTATATCAAGATTCGTATATATTAAGTATAATCACTTGGAATTGACAAGTTTGACATCTAATAGAATATAAAAAAATCAATAGTATATATTAGTGAGAGAGAAATAGTCTCCTTTGCACTTATCATCTGGGGAGAGAGCGTTATTCATGTTGAGGATTATTATTTGAAAGAATATCAGACATATCTGTGACTTACAGGTCTATACTCATTTGTCTGAAAGCTTGCCAGTATGTGTATGTGTGTATGTGTTTCAGGCGCCGCAATTTTTTTTCTTCTCTTACTTTCTCTGCGCGAAAAGACTGATGGAAAATTTTAGTGAAGGAGAAATGCGCTTTTTTTTTTATATATATAATGGTGGTGAGCATTCGTTGAAAGCATAAACATGTTCCAAGAAGTTCCGTGTCATTGGTTCGCATGAAAATATATCAAAAAAAATATACACACAGCACTCATTCTTTACACATCTTAATATACACGTAATATCTACGATATATTGGTAGAATAATCTAATGAAAAATGATTGAAATAATATATCAACAAAAGTATTTTCTCTTGCTTTGTTTTTTTATTATTTGAAGATGAAATAAAGAGAATAAATATTAAATTTTATTATTCAATATCAGAAAAAAACACATATAAATATTTTTCAAAACATTGGTTACATATTAGGTTAATTATGGATAAATTATTAAAAAAAGTAAGAGAAAGTAGTTAATTACTCTATATAACGAGAGCCTATTCAAAAATTACAAATATCAAGAGGCAACATGGTGCCAATGGCCATAACAATGAAGCATAATTTCCTGAACAGACTAGCAGCACCCAACGATCAGAGGGTCCCAACATGCATGAAATAATTAACAAATCCTCCCCAAAATTTTCTTAACTTTCATCAATCTCCATTACTCACAAAACAAAGTCAATATAGCTTGGATAAAACTGAGTTAATTGCTTTTAAATTGCTTACAGGTAATCTGGTATTAATAAAAAATTATAAAACCTTCAAATTTGACGATATGTTTTGTCATTCTGAATATCTGTTCATTAGTTTAAATGGATAAAATCACGCTCTAATTAGTAGAAAGCTTTCTTCCTTCAGCGTGAAGTAAAAGATTTTTTTTTTTTCAGGAATCTTAAAATCTTGACAGATATCTCAGTCTAAATCACGGCAACACCCACGCTAAAACCATAACAGGCAAATACCGCGCATAAATGCAATAAATAATTCCATATCCATTTAAGTATGTGATAGTGCAATTATTTCTGGTTAGCTGGCAATTTCTTACTCACCCCAGAATTATTCTCCCTCTCTCTCTCTCTTTCATCCACACAAACACAGTGGTATTCACTTCTAATTGCATATTACTAGATATTTATAGAGCTATTCTTCTAGTCGTATAGCATCTAACTTACTGGTATAAAGCTAAGTATGCATAGTGTTTTTCACTCTCATCACAAACAGTAGGATAAATAGACTCAATGTTTTTCAGACATTTGCAGCAAGCCACAGGATAAAAACAGTTTTTAAGAAAAAAAGCAGAATGATCTGCCAAATCAAAAATGGGCTCTGTAATGTGATTGGTGATGTTTGTAGGTAGGTAGCTTGTGGCGTGAGCGTTTTAGCGAAAAGGGCTTGTATGTTTGCTTGAGATAGAATGTTAGAATAATTAAGAACACACTGTTTTATATAATAAATATATTCTGTTAAAATAATAACAACAAGTTATTTGATATTATAAACTTATTTAATATATTGTGAAACTGGCACAGATATTTAGAGAGCGATTCCTGAAGTAGTGTTTCGATGTTTCCACTTTGATTTCTAGCACAAGTCTGTCCTGTTAGAAGGCTGAAGTCTGACTGTTCTTTTTTGACTGAACTATTTGAAAGCTGATGGCTCTCTCTATTCTTTGGAATTGCTCTCTCTCTAGCGGGGGAATTTTCTTGTACAAAGAATTACCCTAACGGGATTTTGTGCCTTTGTTTTTCTATTTAGTATGATCCTAATTTACACTACCTGACACTAAAATACACTCTTTTTGAAGTTAAATTCACAGCAGTAAGATAATTATAAAATATTCTAAATTATTTTTAAAAACTATTATTTTTCGATTTCGTCCTTCCACTACAGTTCAATCAACCAAAAAAGTAAAATATTTCCAATTCTTTTTCTGAAAGTTTAGAATTTATAAAAATATTTAAAATATAACGTTATCGTTAATAGATAAATCCGCCCGTAAACTCACATTGGCATCCATTCAACAAATTATCGATGGGTACAAATTGTTTCAACCGGCGGAAAGAGATATGCAAATATGTACGCTTTGTTTAAGCTAGAAATATTTTTTTAAATTAGTAGAAATTTCATTGATATTTCCTTGTTGGTATAAAGGAAAACCTAGAGATTTTCTAAAAGAGAGAAAAAGTTCCCCAACTTCATAGACATAATAGAAAAATTCCAGAAGTCTATATAAAATGTTAGAGGATGCATATTTATAAAATTTATATATACGCCATCACTCGACAGACGACCTTAAGAGCCATTGTCTAAGATGTGAAAATTTTTTATTTGATTTGAAAATAAACATTGATTATATTTTTATCTTTATTTTACATTATTTTTTTCTGCTGTTTTAAATTTTAACCTTATTACTGAAATATGGAATGTAAATTTATGTTCATGTAATTTGTTTATAATATGAAATATACATCATCATTCATTCATTCATTATGCTATCAAATCCCGGTGCTTTGTTGTATATGTAATGGGAACTGAATCACTAAAGATTCATGGAATCCGAGGTACGAAGTATCAACCTAGTTACCTAGCTAGGCCAGACTAGGTTGGGAGATATTATATATATATATATGTATGTATAAAGAACCGAGCTAGCCCTACAAAGGGATAGTTTACGACCAGTTTTACAACACAGTACAACAGTACAACCCGTTGGCAACTAACCTACTACCTTCTTATTACTCAGCCAATCTATCTCTTTATATTTCTCTCGCTACCTAACTTCTGGAGAGAGAATTAGAGAGAATGGATTTTAGAGAAATAAACTAAATAATATGCTGAACACTGTAAAATGAATAGAACACACAAACTGCAAGGACGTTGCAGTAAAAATAAAAGTTAGGTAGCGAGAGAAATATAAACAGACAGACTGGCTGTATTATAAGAAGGTAGAAGTAGATAGGTTGCCGACTGGATACTGTTGCAAAACTGGTGGTACACTGTCCTTTTGTAGGGCTAGCTCGGTTGTATATATATAATCTCCCACTCTAGTCTGGCCTACGTAGCTAGTAACTAGGTTGATTTTTCGCTTTTACAATCTTATGCATCTTTAGTTATTCGGATCCCATTACATTATACGCATTTATGAATTTATGTTGTACATTTGTATAAAACGCATTTATTTACATAAATTCTGTCCTATTCGGCTTCCATTCAAAACAATGTATTCTGAAGTCGCAATATGAGCAAGAACAGAGTGTTTGCTCAACTATAACACAGTAAACCATCAATAATTAAATACGTATTCTTGCACAATTAATACATTGTTGGAAAACCCAATAAAATTGCCAGTCAACTTGATATTTATGTTTCAAATCAACCAAATAGCGAAGCCAAAACAAAGCGAGGCTTTCAACTACCATCACAGCTGTTTTGAGTGTTTTTTACTTGAAAAATGAGTAAAAAATAATGTTATCGTAACATTCAAAAAACACTTGTTGTGCAGTTTAGTTTGTGATGTGCTTTAAACAGGATGAAACAACTTTTTTCAATAGCTGGCAGTAAATATGAAAAAAGAAAAATAAGTAAGATAACACCTACATGTGGAGTGAAACTGTTTTTTTTTTTTTAAAAAAAATACTTTTATAAGAGTGGAAAAACTAGAACTTATTACTTTTCTCTTACTCCTCCTAGTTTTTTTGTTGTAATGTTATACAGAGATGAGAAGACGGGTGTGATATGGCAAGTTGAACGAACGTAAAGCTTTGAAACTTTTGCCAAGAATGTGGAAAGTGTGCTCATGATACTTTTACCCAGAACTTATCGTGAATGTGTTCCCAACTTGTACGGGAGTGTTGTAGTGTGTATCAAAGTTCATCACATCAGACTTAAAACTTCAAAACTAAAAGCAGACAAGTGGTGTTAGTGGAAAGTAAGAAGGGTGATCGTACCATTAAAGGTAAGTTTCACTGAGAGGTTCTTAAAGCGGACTTCTCTCAAGTTGATCAAGAAGTAGGTAGGAAACATCCTAACTGTCCCAGCAGTAGTGAGAGGTAGACGTCATCACTTCATACTATTAAAAAAGAAGAATGCTTACTTGGCAAATATTGTTCTTCTTCTTCTAGCACTTTCATTTCTACTTTTTTGTTCTTCAAAAAGGAAGTAATTTCCAAAGTTTAAAGAAAGGTAGAGATGGCGCTGGTCGGTGGTAGAGTAAAGTCTTCTACTAAAGGCCCCATAACCAGTCATTGTAAGCACAGGAATGCTAGCACTGAGAGACTTTGCCAATGAACTTAGTTACCTTGTTTTAGGTCTATTTTAGCCCACGGTAAAAGTAAGTGCCGGGTATTAGTATGAAGTGTAAACTTGTACAATACAAAAGGAAAAAGAGGGACGATACATTTCACATTTATAAAAATGCTAATGTATTCATTAACAATTAAAACAGGAAGCATACTAACAGTATGCCATTTTCTCTCCAACCCGCGCGCATTCTATGGAAACTTTGTTATATCCTAATAAAAGGAAAAGAGAAACAAATACTTATTTCAGATATTAAATGCTGAGAGAAAAACAAACAAGCTATAATTGGTTTTGAAAATATTAGCATTTCATCATTAAATAAATATCGTCTAGATGTTTTGCGATAAGTGTTTACATTGAGTATTCAATAATATTAACTATAATAATTGTAATATTTCTGTTCACAAAATCTCTTGAAAAATAATAACAAGTATGGTAAACAACGGAGATATGGTCAATTAAATGTCGAAAAAAATGAATAAATGTAAATTATTACTTTATGCTTTCTCCCTACTGAACGGGAGGTCTTGCAAATTACCGAAATTAAATTGTCGAAATCAAAATTGAGTTTTCAACTGTATTATATTGTTTGAAGACCTCACAATGCTAAATAATATCATATTCCACCACATAGGACATTATAATCAAGTTCAAAGACTGAAAAAGTATATGTGAGCTATTGAAGATTTCTGACTCTCTTGGTTCGGAAGTATGGTTAAATGCCACAACAAGCCTGGGGCTTAGAATACGTCTTCTTTCGTCCAGGATGTTGTAAGAGGCGACTATTGTACTACGCTCAACGTGGCATTCATTTCTACTCAATACTCATTCCCTTTGACAGACCGACAAATTTCGCACCAAGAGGGGTTATTCCCACCAGTAGGATTCTGTGGACTGTGGAAATATCTTAACTTTCTACCAAAAGAAAGAAAAATTCATCATAATTCCATCCCACGTCCTTACTTGCAGGTACGATATAATAGGATTTTTTAGGTCGGAAGTGTTGAAAAAAATTGCCTACCTTCCTTGTTTTTTCCCAATCCCATATTCTAATTCCATCTATAGGCGAGGAGGGATGATGGCTCTGAAATCTAAAAGTCATTGGCAAGTTCGCTGAAAAGAACTACTTATGAGGCCATTGGAAAATCCTTCTTCCCACTAAATAGGCAGTGTGATGGGACTGAGACACTCCAGGTTACTCTCAGAAAGTCTGTTATGGTCACCTAAATGGAACTCCTTTCTTTGGAGGGGAGACTAATGTGAACTAAGGAGGAGACCTGATGAACCGTTTCTATCTCATTAGAAAAGACATTCACAAAATAAACTCTCAGCAGATCCTCTGTTGGGAATTTTGACGATTTTTCAAATTTGGTGCAGAATATCTTGCGTCGCACTTAGAATCGAAAATATCTCGAAGCATCAAGCCAGACTTAGTGGAAAGTAGAAGGGTGATCGTACGGTTAAAGGTAAGTTTCATTGGGAGGTTCTTAAAGCGGACTTCTCACAAGTTGATCAAGAAGTAGGTAGGAAACATCCTAACTGTCCCAGCATAATGAGAGGTAGACGTCATTACTTCATACTATTAAAAAAGAAGAATGCTTACTTGGCAAATAGCCAGACTCGTGGTGTAGACTGGCCAACACGTCTGTTTCTTTCCTAATTTCAGACTAGTTTCCTCTGATGGACTCACAACTAAGCGTCGGGGGGATTCATTTCTCAGACTTTCTTTTTAAGCGTCATCTACTCCGAGGGGGGTAGACATCACAACTATTTCTGGAAACAAAAAATATCAATTTTCCTGCCTACGTTTTTCTTTTGCGGGTTGGGATCTTTTAGTCTTCCACCGGAGGTTAAGTGGTGCTAATCTTAATTCCTTATATTTTTTTGAATTCTTCCCATCCGTATTATTCCATTTGACTGAAGAGGCTCTGGCATTTTATTCTTATTGGGGCCTCGTTGATGTAATAGTGTATTTCGGTGAGCACAATGAATCCTTGTGGCATAAGTGCATCTTGCCTAACGAGGCGAGGCATGTCTGTATCTTACTTCTTTGGGAAAATCGTTTACCGCGTTTATCCTCGAATACAGCTTCAAGGATTTTCCTTATAACATATACAAATAAACCTGAGGCGGGGGCCACAGAAAAACTTGTTAACATAAAAAAAAGAAGTTTATTTTTCAACATTTTAGACATCTTTGATGTTCTGAAACAGGAACTTCACGGAAAAAAAAAAAAGAACAAGAAATATACAAGTAATGAATTATGATTAAAAAAAAATGGGTGACATTACAGTGTACTAGAATAAAAAGATTTTAAGACATACTCAGACACAGTTACAAATATTAAAATGAAAAACAGAAGGTAACATAACAAAATTAATATAAAATATTAAAAAAATTAAAATTAAAAAGACGTCAAGGACAGATTTTAATTTAATTCCCCCTACCACTTCCTTTTTACTTTCTCTTACTGTTATTTATTTTTATATTTGTAACTTTCTGTTATTTTTTTATAATCTTTATATTCTTCTACTCTACATTACCACCCTTTTGTTTACATCTTAATTCTTAGTTACTCCCCTCTTGAATTTCTGTAAATTTCTTATTTTTTCATATGGTTCCTGAGAAAAACATAATTATTTTTTTAGATAAAACCTGTTACTTTTTTTTTCAAACATCTGTCAAAAAAAATTGAATTTAAGGCATTCTCAAGGAACTGAGACACTAGGTGCCAATCAGCAAAATTATAATTCTACTACCTGGTGAGTGTTATGGAAACTAACATCAATATAAATTTCACCTTTTAGGAGCATTAGCCTAATTAGAACTGGGAGAAACGCAGCAAGACAAAGTTATGTGAGTATTTCATACCAGATTTTACTATACACAGAGAGAGATGCTCTGAATGACAGACGAATGTTTCTGATTTGCTCACACTACAGTCAACAAATTAAACTGAAATTTCATTAAAATTTATTAAACTACTGTTATAAGTTAAGAACGAGTTGAAGTTTTGGTTTGTGATTATTACCGTTATATTGGGTGGAATACACTGTATATATGAATATCTAAACACTATTTACTAAATGTAAATATCTAGTTACAAACAAACAAAACTGTTTACGTAAAATCTTATATCTCTCACTAAAATAATTAGGGTTTAAAGGAATTAATTAACTAAAGCTCACTTTATAATCTATTTGCACGATGATAGACATATAGACATAACATTAATTGACTGTTTTAGCAATACCAATAGATTTTGTACTTACCTTAATGAGGTAAACATTAATCATTAATTAAATTACAGTTTTCAGAACTGATATAAAACAACTTTGCTGTTTTTGAGCTTTGCTTTTCGCATACGCATACACACAAACACACACACACACACACACACATACAGATCTTTTATAAACACTATATTTTTGGACTCAGGGGATCCCAAAACGGGTATTTCCGGTGAAAAAATCGATATCGAAAATTTGACACGATTACAATATTTCCTCTTACTAGGTAGTAAGAGAAAATTGTTGTTTGTTGGGTGTTTTAAAGGTGCGACGACAGCTGGGTCTTTTGCACCTGTGTCACAATCCCATATGGCTAATCCTAGTTATCGTTACCATCATAGTCCCTTTACAAACAATAACAGTCAAACACATTATCAAATTTGTCAATACCAACTTGCCCTAATCTAAACTATCTCCGTTCACATTTTGACCATCAGCAAGGCTTTTTCCAGAAATTTAAAGACCTTCTCTATTTCTCGATCCTTGTTTACCAATCATCTCCTCCAATTTGTCTGTAAGCCCTACTGTATAGTAAATACAGGACAAAAAAAAAAAAAAATAATTGAGGTGAGATACCTCGGTTGGGCTCTGTTTAATAGAAAACAGCAACAATTAAAAAATATAAATTGAGTAAAAAATATTGAGTGGACTGTGTATAATATAATATTTGAGCAAAATTGAAAATTAAAATATAAAAATATATGGAAAAAATGAATATATAAATTAAATTTAAAAATGGGTAGCAAATATTATTTATTATCACTTTCAATAAGCCAAAGTAATGGCGCTTTCCTTGAAACGCAGAATCCTTGCTGCCAGAGTTGGAAGACTCATATGTCCTTAGCCCATGTCGGGGAAAAGGGGAGAGGAAAAAATAGGAATAAGGAAATAATTCATACGCGCATCCAACTTTTGAGTCTTAGAGTCCCAGAAGCTGCACGGGAGGAAACTTTCCGGAAGTAACAACCATGCGATTTCACCATACACCTATGTAAATCCAAGAGAGCCGATTCGTTAAGTCGACAAAAGGACCAGTTTATGAACAGTTCACAGGAAATCCAGAAGTTACAATCTTAGGTTTTCACAATTAAGGGAAACCGAACTGCCATGAATTGTATAGGTATTACATACCCGTGACATATTCAAGGGAGTGTTGCATAACGACTTACTCCTCCGAGCATAAAATGGCGACTAACGGAGAGAGAGAAAAAGCATAGGTTACTCCCCTCCTACACTTAGGACACAGCCTAATGATTACTAAATTATTATTATGAAGGCAGTACAATACCTCCCCAAAATAAAATTATTGTACACTATTGGCGGCAAATTTAAAATTATATAAAATAACGAACACCTACAGATAAGCCTTTCCTGGTGATATTTCCCGCATTCCTCAAATATATGCACCCTATCCTTGCTCACATTCTCAGAAAGTAAACATGTTTAAATAAATAAATAACAAACAGCTGATTTGTGATAAATATAAGGAATAAATTTCAGTAATTATCAGAGGACAACCAGCTTCATTTTATGATCATGGACCCAGTTTCGAGTATTCACCAATCTTCAGAAAGTCATGATATTCATTATATTTAACATCCTTAATGAAGCATTAGTCCGAAAGAGCTACTTGTTCTTAAGAAGTGCGCAGAACCAACCACTCATTCAATTCAGTTAATTAATTCAAGGAAACTCCCATTATCATTATCAAATATCATTATCATTATAATTGTTATTTTGGAATGATGTCGCAGACTAGATCAATTAGTGTTATTACGTAATAAGGAAAAGAAAATTTTGGTATTGCGTAAGAAATCATGTGCCTCACTATGGAGTGCAAATCAAAACAAAACTAGTGGAGTGCAAATCAAAACAAAACTTTCCAAATTGAGTTCAATAGAAAATAACATCCTTAATGTTCGAGGTCTTCTGAATAAGCAGTTGGGTCTAAAGGTCTGTATGTTTGTATGTGTGTAAACAAAATTTCTCAAAAAAAAAAAAAATGCAAACAATTTATTAGTTGAATATTCCATTTGAGAATCAATAAGAAGAATTTAAGTCAAAATCTGTGATCTCGAAATCCGACCTTACAGAATTTTTTTTTTTTTAATATTTCGCAATGTTCTCGTAACTACAATAATAGAAGTCTATAAATAGTCTGCTGTATTTTTAGAACATGGTATATAGCATAAAAATAAATCCATAGATCACAGCACAGGGCAGATATAAGAATATGAACATATTTTTAGTATAACTGCCAAAATGTTGGCAATGGTTTCCACAAAAATAAAACATTTCTCTGTTTCTTTTGTTACGAATAACACAAATAAAGTTTTAAATAGCTAATAAATCGAAAATATATCAGAAAATAATTTATTATTTAGTGTAAATAAAACCTCACTAACCGCAGTTCCCAAACAGAAGTATCACTTACCATTAAAACCCAATGGGGTTGTGATCAATTGCACACACGGGATAGAAGAAACGCTAAACGTACTTTATTTTCTCTTACAGCTGCACGAGGAAGCATTACGATCATGATTGATTTAAAAAAGCGAGTCTTTATCTTCAGATTATCAATTATAAAAATCATATTCTTGGGAGTTATGGACGTCAGTGTGTGTATGTGTGTACGTGTGATTATGTTCAACATAAATACAAATAAAAAATCGCACCAAGTTTTAAATCTGAAACTCCCAAAGTTCATACTAGGATAGGATAGTTATAGTGATTTAATGCGAAAACCTCAAACTTATAGTAATAAATACCATTCATTACAAAGAAATGAAGTAAAGCAAAAATTATATAAACATCTTATATCGGACTTTTTGTACTTTATCATATTGTAATAATTGTGATAGATTCACGATATTGACTCAAAATATATGTTTAAAGTCAACGGAATTTAAAAAAAAAAGTTCTTTGCCACAGATTTGTGTGTGTGTGAAGAAAATACCTAAAAAAAACAAACAGGAATAAACTTGATATTCTGATTATCGCGGGCATATACGAAGGATTTGTAGCAAAATAAAAAAAATCGTCATTACGATTTTACTGATTTTATTTTATTTATTATTATTATTTTTTTTTTGTTATCACCTATTTCTTTTATTTGAAACGTTCATCTAAAAAAAAAATTGAATTTTTGAAGGATTCTAGAGAAGCTGCAACGTTACAATTCACTCTAAAAATTGCACTTCAATTAAATGTAAGTTTTGCCATCTACATATATATACATTATCTAGGATTATTACAATTCTAAGTAAGAGGAAAATCGGTTAACCGGAAGAGCCACTTTGTAGAATAGGATTCTGAGTTGTTTTGTTTCTTTTTTGGAATTTTCTTGAAAACGGCTCCAACGATTTTCTTTAAATTTGTTAATCTCACAGATATAATCTCATCTATTCTAGAACATAGCCCTCCTAGAAAAGTTCTACACTTAGTCCATCAATGAGTCCATTCCTGTAAGACCACTCATATAAGCCCTGTCTCATTAAACAACACCAGGGCTATGAAGAAAGAGAAACTCCGATCCCAGGTTCGGTGCCAAATTTTGAAATCACTTGTGGGCATAGTGCTCACTGAAATGTATTAGGTGTGCTGGTGGCTTGTGGCGTGAGCGGTTTAGTAATAGGGCTTGTAAGTATATATGTTTAAGAGAGAAGTATTAGTAGTAGTCACCACTGCTAACAATAAATATATTCTATTGAAATAATAACTACAAGTTATTTTTGCAAAGGAATGATTAACTTATTAATATGCACTGATGCTAGAGAGAGCGAAAAACAAGTGTTCTGGCTTTGAAAGCAGAATGCAGACTGTCCGAAGGAATGCCTTCCTTTATAAAACAGTTGGCCAAGTGGCATTGTATTAATTTAACGGATTCTAGTGACTTTGTTTCCCTAATAGCAGTGACCTAGATTGTTGTATACCTGCCTCTATCCCCAGCACTAAATACACTAGTTGAACTATCTAATTTTCACAAAACTATTATTTTTCCATTTCGTTCTTCCACTACATCACCTTACCAAGAAGATGAACGGATGCGCGGTGTTTCGGTCTTTCTGGCTACATTTCCTACAGAAATGGATCTGCAATGAGTCCCAAACTTTGTAGATGCTTCTTCAAAAAAAAGTCGCTTTACAAAGGAGATAACTTGTGCGTGTCTTTGAAGGGCTCTCCAATAATTTCTTGGCAGGGATCTGTCCCGCAGTATTACAAAGATAAATGTATACCTTTATTATTTGAAACTTTTGTTCAGGAAAAATTCATTTTAGATAGATAGAACGTCTTAGACGTTCTTGTTAGGAACGCTAAGTCATAAGGTTTTTAGAGTAATCACATTCAGCTGGGCTTAAACCTACATGTGTGTGGAATATAAGGTTTTCCAACTTTCCACTTCCTATATAAAGATAACTTTACGTTTATTAAAACTTAGAAGTTTAAATAAGATTTGTCAATTAAAAAGTGATAAGAGAAAGATAAGAATAAGAGTAAGTCGTGTGAGGGTTACACATAGTTTTTTTTTTTTTTTTAGTAAAACACTTTGAACAATTACAATCTTGGGAAAAAAAGCTGTTCTTTTGAAAAGAAATAAATATAATTCAATAAAAATTGAGTTGTGTGTTTGTGTAATGCAATAAAATGATAAAAAAAAAAAATATGATATAGGAAGAATCTGTTCTCTGTTTACCATAAAGAGAATGTAAGTTAGTATACACGCCAGGACTTGCTTTGCGTATACTGATTAAGACCGCAATTGGCTTGGCTATGAAGCTTAGAGGACGGTTGAAAGGGGCTGGTACAACCCTCCTGTATGGTGGTACTTCAGTAATACCAGGAATGTTTTAGTCTACTACACCCTCCCACTTTTTGTTTGTATTCCATTATAACTCAAAAGTTTCTATGTATGTTTCAACAGTTTCCCTAGCCTATTCCCTAGCCCCTTCTTCTCTTTATACAGCTTACCCACCATTTCAAAGTCCCACTCAAACAAGTCACTACTTTCCATAACTCCCAGGCCCCAGCCATTCCAATAAAAGAAAAAGTCATTTTCCATATAATTTTCCTCCAAGTTTTTAACCAGTGGAGGGGGAGCGTTAATATTTGTTTTCAAGTGCCTTTTATTTGTTTTCTTGTTTATTTTAAAAATTCTTTTTGGATCGTTATCAAAAAAAAAAACAACTTAAGTTTTAATGAAACATTATAATGTTCAAACATTTTGTGATGGAATTTCTGTCCAATATCAATGATAATTTTTTTTTTTTAATTTATTTAAACATATCTGGTGCGTCAGACTAAAAAATTTTCTTATACTCGTATTACAATTCAATTCAAAAATTTCCTTTAAAATTACAATGTTTGGTTAGGCTGGGCATAAAAAAAGATGGTAGTGGTTATACTTATATGCCTGAGCGGCCTTGTGGGGAGCGCTCTCTGTCAAAATCAACAACTAGCAGTTTAAATTTAAACATAACTGACAGGACCCAATAAATCTTCAAAATCATTATTTTCGGGAATACGTTGCAAAGTGTTACATTTTTATTTGTGGGAATGAGCATTTCAAGTTTAAACTAAATCGTTGTTGCCGTTATCGAGTAAATTCCAAGAAACTCAAAAACCTATTAAGGAAAATACTTCCTTAATACCTACTTCCAAAAACCGGAAGTAAAATCGTACTTCCGGTTAACCAATTTTCTTCGAATTTGGAATTCTATCAATACTTTCAATAATTGGTATTATATAGGTGGTAAAACCTACATTGTACCAAAAAAGCTACAGTTCCCTCAGAATTACCCCCAAAAAAATCCTTCAAATAAAAGTGATAGGTACTTATATGTGTAGATAGTGTACAGCTTTTTAAAAAAATCGTTGGAGGCATTTTCTAGAAAGTCGTGAAAAATAAAAAAAAAAAAAAAAAAAAAAAAAAAAAAAAAAAAAAAAAGAGGTCGCACTTCTGGTTGGTGGATTTAGCCCTGATACCTTCGTTTCAGTTGCGGTGTTAATACCTTAAGGGAATATCAAGATTGAATTTGCTGCTATTATTCCTTTTTAAAATATTTTGTTTTCTCTCCCTATCTCTCTCAGACTCACACACACACACACACACACACACACACATAAATATATATATACATACATACCGACCATTCGTTAAACACATTTTTTTTCGAACTCAGGAGACCTCAAAAACATGAATTTCCGTTAAAAAAAAAAAACCATTTTCAAAAATTTGATACGTTCACAATATTTCCTCTAATTAGAAGAAGGAGAAAGTAAAATTATTCTCAGATTTAACACTGTCAGTGTGCTGTGTTACTCATTAAATTTTGCTATAAATTTGCTTGAGGAATAGAAAAATCGATTCATTTTTCAAGAGTTTTTACTGTCACAAATATAATTACCGTATTTAGAAACTGATTATTATCATCCTTATAACAGTGGTTATTTGATTAGTTTTTTAGAAATGACATTAAATGAAATTATTTTTTGGGGGAAAGTGGGCTAAGCACTTCTACTGAGAGCTACAGCTAATAATAACACGATAACACATATTATATGATATTCGCAGCAGTCAGGCAACACACATGTCGGGCGGAGTTAGTTGGTAAATATAATTGCTTGGGGTTCCGCAACCACATTAGGCAAAATTATCATACACCATTCCACCATATATATACTTCATTCAGCAAACACCAAACATTTTATGAAGATGGCCAAATCATTTCCGCCATCTTGCCTACACGATTCCAACTTAAACATCTCTAATCCACGGCTGAAGTCCAAAATTCCACAACCTGCAGAATAGGTCGTGGGTGGAACATTGATCAGTTTTCTCTTTCGCGAGAAAAGAGTAATATCCCCAACGTGTAGATAACGCGCCCAAAGAAATAGAAAAAAAAAAAGGAATCCCTCGGTGTGGTTGAAGGCCCATCACATGAAATTAGCTTGGGAACAGAAAAGAATCAGAGTATAATGTCCAATCTACTTCCGCACGGAGTTCAGGATAACCTTGAGGATAACAGATATCTTCGAATCCAAGTTAGGCGCAAGAAACCCTGCGCCAAACTTGAATCCCGAAAGTCCACTTTCTGGTGGTGATTCGTAAAGAGTAATGTGGCCCTCCCTTAGCTCACTTTCCCACAAAAAAAGGTTCACTGTGCGGGAGCATAACGGCCCCTCTAAGAGTAATATGAAGTGCCTCGTTGCAAGAAGTATCTGCAGCGGGGAGAGGAGCCATTTTTCAACGGCCTATAAGCCGTCGGATCACTAAAATCAATATAAGTAGACGAGTACTTGACTTGTGTATTCCAGAGCTCTTCTCGCTTATAAATGAAATAAGTAAAAAAAAAAAAAAAAAAGGAGGTAAAGAATTATGTTTAACACTTACCATAATTAAGCCACGGTCGAATCAAAAGATATCGTGAGGAAGGAAGTGGGGGGGGGGACCATGTACGTTTTTTCTCTCTTGGAAGAAGGTTATGACCTTTAAATTTGGACCTTGCAATTTCTACTCAGAAGGATAAGTAAAGAAAAAAATAATTTTTTCCAGCCAGGCTAAATATCCATCTACCAAATTAGGTGTCATGGCCGGAGGCAGAAGCACGTATTTTACTATAAATATTTTTTTGAACAAGTATAAAATTATCCACAGTCTTGAACTCATTAAACCTCTAAGGTACATGAAATGCTCATAGGCACGCTAACAAACCGGCCATCTAAAAGCATAAGCATTTTTACAAACAAGATAGTTAAAGAATATGATACAGAAAAGAGATGATTCTCAACTGCAAAAAAAAAAGAAAAATTATAGCTATAAATCCTGAAAATAGGCCTACAAAGAGATGGTTGGAAAACCAATGAAGGCGGAACACAGACTGGATGCCTAAAAACCAACGAATGAAGAAAAAGAAGAAGAAGAAAAACGAAGAAAATTATGAAGCTAGATGTCAAGCCACGTTTTTAAAACATTTAAAAGAAAAACAAAAAGAGAGAGACAATTCTTTTTTAAATGAATTTTTCTTTCATTCACTTTTTCTTTAAGCGGACAGGAATAATGGAAAAAGAAAAGATAAAAACTAAGATGACATCGTATTCATCATAATAGTTGTTGGAAAAAAGCAACAAAAAAAAAAACAGAGAGAAGACAAGGCAAAGTCTACAGAGAAAGAGCAGGACGACAGCGAAGGAGAATGAAGGAAGGAATAAGGGAAAAGAGACAGCGTGAGACAAGGAAAAAAGAAAACAACCTTTGAAATATTTAGAAAGCGGTGGAAGCTTCACAACAACCAACTTGACTGATAGCATTCATTTACATTGCATGTGCATGTTACAAGACCTTCACATCTGGGAAAAAAAAAGTCATATGTGTTTTCTTATCATGTGATAGTGTGCGGCCCGGAATCCTCCCTCCGTCTCATATAAATTTATTCGCTAAACCATATCATTTATTTACAACACAGACATATCCCAGTATATATATATATAGGCAGCACGTATATATAAATAAATTATTTAGAAACCGTTTGATATATAATTTTTAGTATCATTTTATTTTTTTTATTTTTTCAATAAAAATAAAAATAAAGTTATAGTTTATCGTCATTTTAGTGCCATGTGCTAACTGCTTTTTATTACTTTTTTCCCCTATAAACCGGAAAATTGCCAATGGAGATTTATGAATCTGAGTTTCCCCAGATCGGAAAGGAATGGGTTTGGCAACAACCTATTTCAAAACTAAAAGCAGAAAGGAAAAAACTTTTAGTTTTTATTTGGTTAAAAATCGGACAATCGTAATTACAACTTAATTGAATGGGTATTTCAAAATCTCGAAAGCTTGTTTATTGGTTACACTTTTACAATTGCTTTTTAGCAAGAGCTTTTAGGAGAATAATTGTGACGTGAATTTCCACTAATCTAAAATGTCAATTTAGTAGTTCATTGTGGGGAGATGCTAAATATTTACGTAGAAATTAGGATTTTCAAGGCAATAGCAATAAAATACTTGTATTACTTCCTCGAACTAGAATATTACTTACCCTAGTAAGAAAAGTAATAAAAATCACAGTTGATAATAATTAATTTAAAAGTTTAGGAAAATTAATGATAAATTAAAGCAAAAAAATACTGTAATAATAAACAGTTGATGGTATAGTATTAGTTTCTGTAGAGCTGAAAATGTTAGCTGACAGAAAATTATATATAATCATAATAGTAATAAATAAAATATATATTATATTTATATATTTTTTTTTTTTTTTACCTTAAGCGCGCCAACATCTGTGGTCATTGGCGCTGGAGGTCTCTTAGTGCACTGCCGGCCTCCGGACAATGTTCTCTCGTTACAGACATCACTGTCCATCACCGGACAATGAATTGTAGAGAGGCTTCTAGGCAGAGAATATCTAAGGGCAACATTGCTGGACTCGAACCTGGGACCTCCGCATTACTAGTCGGCGCGCCCGCGGTTGTATGTGTGTGTGTGTGTGTGTGTGTGTGCGTGTGTGTGTGTGAAGAGTGTGATTGCATGAGATCAAAATATACCAAAAATGAAAAATCACGGCAAGCTCAAACTTGACAAACCGTTTAGGTACTAGTATTACTACCGCAACAGAATGAATATTTCGGCTAAAATCAGAAATCAACCAAAAGTGCTATTTTACTGAATAGCATAATTCAGAAACAACTATAACAAGTTTCTTGTTACACACAGTCCTTGAACTGTATATATATAAAGGCTACCACTATTCATTGAAACATTTTGCTAGAAAAATCGATTTTTGAAGGTTCTGCAGGGGTTTTCCACTTAAAGTTTTTTCCTGGTGTGCCACTTCATAAATTACATAAGTTACATTAAACATCTGTGGCTTTAAGAGTTATGGCAAATATGACCGTTCAATGACCCCACCAAGTGAGATCATTGATACCGCTGAATGTTGCTGTATGGTGGCAGGGAGAAATAAAGATAAAGGATATTCTCTGATAGTCAAGCTAATCAAGCCAAGCTAAAAACTTTGAATAAGTCGTGCTGGAGCTCTAAATTAGTGGGTGAATGTAATAGAAGACCTAATGGCCTGGCTCAGCCAGGAGCAGAATAGAGCTATTCTGGGTACCCGGACATGCGAGCATAGAGTAAAATACGAGAGTGGGCAAGTTGGCTTATTGCCGTTTCATTGTCTCGAACCAGCAGTGCCGTCGTCATCTCAAACAATTTTGCGGCAGAGAAGTCAAGCAGTGATGGAATAGAGAACTGAAGAGGCATGGAGGAATGTCTCCAACTAAAAAGTTAATGAAAATTTATAAGATAAGTGGATTTGAAGTGTCTACCTTCCTAAAAATAGGATACAATTGAATGTCCTGGTAGGTGTATTGACTGGACAAGCTTGGTCACAATAATAGGTTCCACATATTTGAGGGGGGGCGTAATCTCTCAAGAGAATATTTGTGGTAATGGAGATTAAAGATATCTTAAGAGATTATAGTCAAACCGGCAGATTATAGTTTTATTAGGATCAGAAGAGTAGCTTTTTATTTTTTTTTGTGAGAAAGTGAGAGAGAGAGATAAAAACCCTATTGGTTAGCTCACGCATCTTCGTGCATCCAATATTAATTACATTAAATGCATTTCTGAATTCCAGGTTTGAACAAGTTTGGTTAACCGGAAGTGCAGCTTTACTGAATTGTTTTCTGAGATTTTCAGTCTTGAAATCGGCTCCAAAGATTGTCTCATATATGTATATTCGAGACAGTTTTCCAAAAAAAATTTAGGGCGGTATTGAGGGACTTAGACTTTAAACTGTCTCTAGTTTTTGCTGAGGGAACAGATGTAAGCGCTGCCTCGGATCAATTACAATATATACACATATATAATACATGCAATACATAATACATACATATAATATAATACTCAATAGTTACATTCAGGTAGTCAAGTCTCGCGACGTCTAAAAACTAACAAGTATCTACTTTATATGAAGACAACTGATCGTTGAAAAGAAAACTAATCTGTTATAATTATAATTTTAATAATGCAATATGTGAAAGTCTTGTGATCGATTCACACACGAATTTTGGGAATTTAAATGTTTTTCGGTAAAACTGGCGATGAATTCATAAGCATTACTAATGTAGTCACTTCATTTATTCCGATATAAGCTATTGAATAACAAACCTACCTACTAGTGGATTAAATTGTTCACTGAGTGAACACGTATCCATCGAACTGAGTAAAAAACGTCATTACCAATCACATGGAAACCTGTTTGTGCTCCCATTATTAGTTTATAAATTAACATGTGAAACAATCACATGATTTTGATTACAAATACAAATTTCATTTCACTTTCATAAATTGTTTTCAAATTGAAAAGATTTTTTACGAAGCAATTCACTGTTCTTTATTGTATAGGATTTATCAAATAGCAAGGTCGGATATTTTTCCTTTTCTGGTAATTGGGTCACTGGATTTTGGTAACATGTATTTTTTCATATTACAAGTAATCCACTTATTAAATAAATTTTCTTTTCAAACAGTTGGTGGGAATTTTAATTTTTACTTTCATAATGGGGGAAAAAAAATTAAATCCACAGAAAAAGAAGTTAAAAATTATGGTGAGGAGTGGATGTGTCAGAGATAGTTTTCCAAGAAACGCCTCTAAAAGACAATCAACGTTGCGAATGACCCAACAACCACAGATGACAACCAAATTCAAGTTTTAATTAAAAAAATAACCCAAGTAATAACACTAAATATCAGAGATACTTGGAGTATCATTTCTCATTTGCACATTCACGGCTTTGTCAGCGCCACTAATATGCCGTACACTAAAAGCGAAACGAACGTGATAGATCGAATTTCCGCTGGTGATTCGCTGCTAAATTGTCACAAAAATGATTCGTGTTGGAAAAAATGGTAACTAGAAACGAAAAATGGATTATCGTACAACAATAATAAGCTGTAGTACGTGGAAGGAAAACCTGACGAATCTTCGTTATCAACATCTACGTATTCACCCTAAAAAGGTCCATGCTAAGAGTTTGGTGAAATCTGCGAGGAATTCTGTTTTACAAACAGCTTTTTAAAAAATGAAACAGTGAATTCCATCAAACACTGTTCTCTACTAGACCAACTAAATGGAAAAACAACCAGAGAATTCGTAAGCAGGAAAGGTGTTGTATTCAATCATGACAATGTAGGGCTCCAAGTTTCCATGGTGACGCGGCAAAAATTATTGCAATTTGGTTAGGACGTTTTTCTCTATCCTTACTCGCCAGACATAGCACCTTCAGATTTCCAACTGTTTCGATCTTTACTCAATTATTTGAATGGAAAAAACGTTTAAGACGGCGGATGTCCTAAAAATTAGTTTGCAACAATACTTAGGCCAAAATAAAACATTTTGGGAAGATGAGATAATGAATTGCTGGAAAGTGGGCAAAAGATAATTCTTCAAAAATATTGTTGCATTTATCATAGAATAGTGTTGTAAGTACGGTGAAAAATATTTCAACAAAATATCGACATTATTTTCAGATCAACCCAATATATATTATTATTAGGTAATACATGCATGTATTAAAAATGCACCTTAAGGGAAAGTTGCATTTCATAACAACCTCGTGAAAACCCTGTATTCAATTTTACTCAAAAAATAAAAAGTAAAAGTACTTTTGAATTGTATAACACTTAGATCTTCGGGTTGAGGCAGCGTCAGTGGTTTGTTGCAAACCGACGTTTCACCCATATTACAACAATGCGACACTACCCTGAAGAAGCCTGCTATAATATGGACTGTTTAAAACAAACCACTGACGTGGATTCAACTCGAAGACCTAAGTGTTTTACAAGACAATGGCCGGGGAAGCCTAAAGACTATGCACAACCATTTTTTTTCGTACTCAGAGACACTCAAATAGAGCCACATGTATTTGATAACAACTCAATTTAGAAAATTTAACATACCGCCATACTTCCTCTTACAGTAAGTAGTTAAAGTAAAAATTGAAGTTCCTATAAATTAACTCAGAATTTAAAAAGAAAAAATCGTATTTAATGCGGCCTTACTTCAAACATATATCTACTTGCAGGGGCGGGTGTGGTGTAGTGGTTATGAGCATGGACTTGTAAGTGGGAGGACCAGTTCGAGTCCCGCGTATAACTGCTAAATTTTATATTGATATGAAAAATGTTAACAGTAAAGTAGGTGCTTCCGCCCCCGTCCACGACGCCTAAGTTGGTAGTTGGACGTTAAGCCGCCTGAAAAAATAGGCATTACTTTATTTTTATATCTACTTGCAAATGAACACTTAATTTCCCAATCCGTTTGGAACGCAATATTTTCTCATGAGAAAGAAAAAAAAAAACTTGACCCCAAATTTTCCTTAAACCCAAAATTTTGCAAAATAGAGAGGGCAGGAGGACAAATACCAACCTGGTAACCCATGTAGATGCCAATCCAAGTGATAACGCACCAATAACATAGGACCAACGCAACATGTATTTAAAATTCAACGACCACAATTCCACAAAAATGATCTAAAATCATTTTTTCCGGGAAAGCTTAACGTTAATCATTCCCCGCCTCCGCCCCCGCCCCGAACCTCACAAAAATACCACTTTTGCTTGAAAATTGTTGGAGCCGTTTCTGAGAGAATCGCGAAAAATTTGATTAAAAAAAAATCAGTAAAGCACTTCTCCAGTTGATGGATTTTGCCCGAAACCTTCGTGTCATTTTTTGAGCTTTCTGCGAATTTTTAAGATATTTTATTCAAACACACTCACACACAAACACACACACCACAAAGACAGCAAACACACTCTCTCACAATACACACACAAACACTTTCACTCGTACAAACTACTCGCTAAAAAATTTTTTTCTGTATTCAGGGGACATCAAAACATGTATCTCTGGTAAAAACTCAATTACGAACATTTGACACGATGGCAGTAACTTCCTCTTACTAAGGTGCAAATAAAGTAAAAATCAGGTAAAGCAGATTTTTTTAAATTTTTAATCCAAGTGTGGATCGACCACACACACTTTCGGGTGTTGTACGAAATATTAATTCAAAAACCAAAAAGCAAATTGAATGGAAAAATATGATTTTGATTTGTTCGATGATCCTGTATATATAGCTCTGTTTGTGGGAAAGTATACTTGGTGAAACGGTGAAACAAGTTTGGTGTATTCATATATACGGAACAATACCAAGGGAGAGAGAGAGCAAGAGGGAGAGAAAAGCTTGCAAAAGAGTGAGAAGGGCATGGAGGATATGTCGATATTGTTCAAGTTTGTGGTGGCGGGGGGGAACGCCATACAATTGGATCCAATCCACCAGGGTGAAAATAGGAGCTGTTGGACTGATCCCCAATGCGAGGCATAGGGCATATGTTGGCTGGCTAACAAAACCTAAAGGCCAAATGGGACACTTCCCTAACATAGGAACTGGTCCGATAATCATGCACATATATTTGTAAGCGATGAATACATTACTTTCACACATTCCATACTTGATTATTTAGTTTTGTTGTTCACGTAATGCCAGATGTTAAACAGAAAACAGAAATAAAATATCTAATCTCTCCCAAAACATTTTAATGAAATAGAATTTTTTATTCATATAATTTTTAACGTTTCATGATTATTTGAAAGGAATCAGGTCCTAAAGATAAGGTTTTGTGGGGCTATTGGGCAGAAAAAGTCTTTTAAAGAAAAAAATATACATTTTTATTGGTGTACGTTTCGTATTCCACTGTGCCTAATCACCAGGAGCTATTCAGGGTTGTGAGAAGTGTGTGTACGTTATGAACGTAACATTGACGTCGTCTTTGAGTTAAGAAAATACGCTTGACCCGAAATTTAGAGCAATAAAAAAAAACATAATATTTTTATCTTTAAAAGAGTCTCTCTGATAATAATTGTTGCACAGAACTTTGTCCTTATAATTTATGACTTAATAATTTGAAACCATTTTAAACAAATACTAATATTCTCCCACATTTTAATTTCTTTTAATATTTCTACTCTTACATCTATAGAAAGAATAAGTACTACCACCGGTCAAATTCTCGAAATTGAGTTTTCATCAGTATTATATATTTTTGGAGGTCTTCTGAGTATGACAAAATTGCTTCTAGTGAATGGTCTTTACGTGTGTAAGTGTGCATATTTTTTTAACAGAACATCACAATTACAAACAATCGCAAGAAGATCAAATTTGGTATGCTGTTATGCTGTTAGGTACCAACGCCGCATCTGACACAAATGTTCCGGGCAAAATCCAGCAACCAAAAGTGCTATATTATTGAATGTATTTTCCGTTATTTGCAAAAACGGCACCAATGGTTTTCTACACACATAAATACTTATAACTAGGGAACGGATTCGTATGTATTTACATATTTTTTCTAGGCAATTTACAGACGTTTTTCAACTAGAAGTATTCATACTGACACTTTTTAAGCCGTTTGAGTCTACTTTTATTTCACATATTTCCACATATTTGGATGTTATCGCATATTTATACATATTTGATCAAAATAAATAAATATTTCTACATATTTAATCAAAATATGTACATATTTTTTCATATTTTTCATTTTTGGCATATTTCCATAATTGGGAGGTGGTTGACAGGAACTGTGAACCACAGACTGTAGGGCTGTGAATCACAGTGGGTACAATGGTTATTGTAATTTACACAGAATGCTGCTAAACAGTGACGGGCACTTGTTAGTTCTTTGAAGTTGTCTGACGTTGTCTGTTCTTTCAGCTCGTTCGTTGAAGTGTCCAATTCATTTCGTTCGGTCAATTAGTGTATTCTTTTTTGGGTGAAATGCCACGAACATCGGCCTCAAACAGACAACTGGTTGCTAAATATCTTCGCGAGTGTCCAGCAGAACTTTTTCGAAGTGATGGAGACATTTTGTACTGCACAGCTTGTGACAAGCGCGTTTCTTGCTCTCAACGTTCCCAAGTCACCCAACATATTGCCACCGGATCGCACATAGAGAATAAAAACAGAAAGAAAGAGAGGACGTCCTATCAAGCCTTCCTTACATCTCCATCATCAAGTAGGTCTACTCTGAGTACAGATCTGTGTCGGGCTTTGGTTAGAGCAGATATCCCTTTCCACAAACTTAAAAATCCTCATTTCAAAGGATTCTTAGAGACCTATATTGGGTAAAAAATGCCTGACGAGAGCACTCTGCGGAAAAACTACCTGGAAGATATCTATAAAGATACACTAACCAAATTTCGAGAACATATCAAAGATGGACCGATTTGGGTGTCAATTGATGAAACCACTGACGTTGAGGGCAGGTATATTGCCAATGCAGTTATTGGAAAACTTGACAGTGATGCTGATGTGGATTCAAAGCCATTCCTTTTGAACTGTGAGGTTCTCGAAAAATGCAATCATTCCACCATTTCACGATTCTTCGATGCCTCAATGCATATCCTATGGCCCAATGGAGTTTTGAACGAAAAAGTTCTATTGTTTCTCTCTGATGCTGCCCCCAACTGGTCAAGGCTGGGCAATCTATTCAGATATTTTATCCTAAGATAATTCATGAGACGTGTATTGCTCATGCCTTGCATCGAGTAGCAGAAACTGTCCGATCTTTGTTCAGTGACGTAGATTCCTTAATCTCCTCGGTTAAAAAAGTGTTCTTAAAAGCACCAAGTCGCATTAAAATGCTAAAAGATCTCTATCCAGACTTGTGCCTCCCACCAGAACCAATATTGACAAGATGGGGTACTTGGCTGGAAGCAGCTCAGTATTACTATGAAAACTACAATGAAATCAAGAATGTCCTTTCACATCTCGAAGACGAAGCAGTAGCGATAAATACAGCCAAGTCTTTATTCGAGAAACCTAATTTAAGGAACGACCTTGCATTCATTTCTGACAATTGCGTATTTCTTGCACAAGCCATTACCCAACTTGAGTCCCAAAGTGTTCGACTGACAGAAAACGAGTTTCCAACGTTAAAAAAGTCATCGAAAAGGTGGAAGGAATACCTGGGAGTAAGGGAGATCTGATCAGATCAAAACTGGTAGAAGTACTGAGCAAGAACAAAGGGTGGGAGACCATCTGCCAGACTTCTGATATTATCAATGGAACAGAAGTCACCTCAGAACATCGTGTACCCTTTACAACCAACGAGATAACTTCTTTCAGCAAGGTACCTATAACATCTGTAGATGTTGAACGTTCTTTTAGTCGTTACAAGTCCATCTTACGCCCAGATCGTCGTCACTTTGCGTTGCAACATTTGAAATTTCATGTGGTTGCAAACAATTTCGAAGAGTGAAGTTTTCAAAATTGAAAATTTAACACATCTTTTTATAAATAGTAAAAATGTTCTTTGTTGTATAAATCATTATAACTTGTAAAAACAAATTATTTTGTTCCTAATAAATTATTATAAATTGTAAAAATGTTCTTTTCTTGTATAAATAATTATAACTTGCCCAAAAAAAAAAAAATTCCATTTTCATAAAAAAAAATGTCCATTTTACTTAAATATTCCAGAAAATATTTTAAGAAAATCACATATTTTCCACATAATTGACGAAAATAAATGCATATTTTAATTAAATATTTGGCATTTTTTAATACATAAAAATCCGTTC
>JAAEAF010002206.1:0-19585 GCA_011037195.1 Triatoma infestans
GGTCCCACAATAACCCCTTCTAGAAATCATATATAAAGGCATGTTTTAACTACCAAGAGGAGCATTATTTTCATCAGTCAACTGCAAGCATTCAACCAGTATTCATTCCAGAGAGGAAATCAGTGTGCCAGTTAGTGTTACGTGAACATTTGAGATTATATTAATAAGCTTTTTACATTCATTACATGGACTTGTAGTTGTTATTTTAAGTGAATATATTTATTGTTAACAGTGGTAACTTCTCCATTATATCTTTTAAACATATACACACACAAGCCAAATATTTATATTTGTTGCGTTTAACAACGTAAATTATTTTCACTAAGCTCCGAAATTTCAGACAAAATGGAAAGTTTCTCGAAAACCATCTCAAATATTACGAATATGAAAAAAGATGAAAAAAATTAGATAGTCAGAACATTCAAAGACATCGGATTGGGTTTTGTTTTCATGAAAACGATCTATTTTCTTTACAAAATAAAAAATATCGGAACAAATACCACCTATCAAAATAATACCTTCTAAAATCCATTTTGTCGACATAAATTTCAAATAAAACCTTTATCATCAAAGAAATTTTTTTTTTGTTGAAGATAAGAAAAATAAGCCTAACCTAAATAAATAAATAAAAAAAAAAAATACTGAATTAAAACCCCATTCATATAATTAAACCCATATGGTGCTAATCTGGAGAGGAAGAGACGTAACTTGGTGTAGATAACTGGGAATTTGTAAAAGATATCTTGGTCTTAATGCGATAAAATAGGTTAAAAATTCATCACCTTTTTCTTATTAGCTTTCACAGAATTCTCAGAATAGCAAAACATGGCTGCTTTTAGCATCCCAAATTGATTACATTTGTGTGTAAATATGTAAAACCAGCAGTCAAATCTATTATGCTGTAAATCTAAGATGGCTACTTTAATAATCTTAGCCGTCTGTAAATTATTAAAACTGAAAAATCGATACAAGTAAAGTGTTAGTTTTGATCGAGTGATTTTTATCAAACTGTTATTGACACATCCGCTGGTAGCAGCACCTTCATGAAATATCTAGTTTCAGCTTTCTTTAATTTTCGGTTTGTGGGATAAGCTAACCATACAAAAACTTACACACATACATATATTAACAGAACCACACACCACAGATTTCAAAAAACAAACTTAATTTCTAAAAACCACATTTTTTCACTCAGTGGATCTGAATCATTTTCATTATTTTTATTTTAATCAATTTCTCCGCGGAAATAGATTTTTGGTAAGTTCTCGGAGTTTGAATTTTTCCCACACTACATTTCAGTAATGTTGGAGTTAGATACATGTGCTATCTGGCGGCCAACAATACAAGTGTTTAGTAAAAAACAGCAAAATAAAATAAAAATATATATTGAATGAAAATATTGAGTGGACTGTATATAATGTAATGAATGGTTGAGTAAAATGGGAGATTAAAAATTTATAATTATATCGATATATAATGAATATATAATTTAAATTTAAAAATTGGTAGCAAATATTCTTTATTATCACTTTCAACAGCCAAAGGAATGGCGCTTACCTTAAAGCACAGAATCCTAGCTACCAGTGCTGGAAGACCCATTGGTCCTTAGCCCATATCGGCGACAAGGGGAGAGGAGAAATAGGAACTAGGAAATAAATCTTATGTGCCTGTAACTCTTGAAGCTTGAACCATACACTGCTGCTTGGCTGATGATTGTAGATAATAAATAAATGGGCTCCTAGAAGCTGCATGGCAGGAAACTAACCGGAAGTAACAACCATGTGATTTTACAATGAACTGTACAGGTCCGAGAGAACCAAGCCGCTAAGTCGACAAAAGAACTAATTTATTAACACTACCCAGGAAAACTAGAAGTAACAAACTTGGGTTTCTACAATTAAGGGCAACCAAACTGGCATGATGAATTGTATAGGTATAACACTGTGACCTATTCAAGGAAGTGTTGCATAACGACTTACTCGTTCGAGCTTAAAATGGCGACTAACTGAAAGAGAGGAGAAAAATGCATAAATTACCCCCTCTCACCATCCAAAATAAAATTATTGTACGCGTTGGCGGCAAATTTGAATTTACATTAAATACCGAACAACAGGGGAACTTGAATTTCCTCTTCTCTATTTTGAAAATTTATCTCAATCTGACACTTTTATAATTAGTTATAAAAAAAACAAAAAAACCTACCAATCAATACGAATACAGCAACTTGATGAAGTTTAAGCTACATTTTGGACAAGACTAAGACCAAAGAAATATCTGTTTGATGACTGCGGGTCCCCCATTTGGCCACAAAAAAAAATTCTAATAAGGGCAAATAAACGATTAGTAAAAATTCGAAGAAAAAAAGCTCGAAGAAAATTGACGGTTTTTTTCGTCCCTCACAGAAGAAAGAAAAATAGAAAACATCGGCTAACTTCAAATAAAGGATTTCAAATCGGATTCTGGAATATCAATGGGTTTAGAAACTTATATGAATTGAGTAATGAAAATATTAGTATTTTTAATCAATTAGATATTATAGGGTTGTGTGAAACTTGGCTGGCGACCACCATTTCCCATTTCCCTGATTTTCTTTCTGAATATGATAGTTTTCAAGTAACAGCGGATAAAAAAGAGCATTTTGGCCGTCCTTCTGGAGGTATTTATTATTTTTACTAAAACAGCATCTGTCAGGGAGGTGGAGATTGTTGATCGCTCAAATTTTTGGATTTTTTTAAAATGTTTAATCAATAACAAAACAATTATTATAGCAACAGTTTATTTTAAACCTAACTTAAAGAGCAATGTTTTTGAAAAATTCAATGAAACTTTATATGAAATATTTATACATTATAGTCAATGTGAATTAATAATAGCTGGCGATTTCAATGGGCGTATTTCAGATTTAAATTCTTTTGATGAAGATGTTTTTCATAATTCTAGTTTCTATGGATCTAGAAGTTCATCAGATTTGGTTGTAAATAATCAAGGTAGTAGAATATTGGAAATTATGGAAAACTATGGGTTATGCGTGTGTAATGGTAGATCTTGTAAAAATCATCCGGCTTCTTACACGTATATTGCACGAAATGGTTGCAGCGTTATTGATCAAATATGGGTAAACCCAGTCCTTCTTGACTCCTACTTAGATTTTGAAGTGTTAAACATCTCCGAAATTTCTGATCACTTGCCAATAGTATTAAAAGTAGACACTCTTTCCTCCAACATGAGCTATCAACGTAATTCCGATAGCGAACAAACTTATTACAGTTTTCACAAAGACCCCTTACATATGGAACATTTTAAAGAAATTTTAATGAATTCTAAAAATATTTACTTTGATAGCACTGCAGTGGACGATTTAAACGATAACTTAATAACAACACTTTCAGAGGCATTAACAAATAGCGGGATGAGAGTTACCAAGAAAAAAATAAACATTTCAGGAAAAATAAATAAAGTTTGGTTTAATAAAGATTGTTTTCTTGCAAAAACTAATGTCAGACAAAATTATAAAATCTGCCGAAATTTTGAATTCAAAAAAGATCTTGTTAGTAGGTACGTTCAATCTAAAAAACTATTTAAAAAAATTATATTGGCCGCAAAAACCAATTATTACGAAACAATTAAATTGAAATTGAGAAACATTAAAAACAGTAAAGAATTTTGGTCGACTTTAAACAATTTAAAAAGTAGAATTACTGTGCAAAAATGCCCTGTTGAAATAAAGTCTTGGGAAAAATTTCTTGAAAAAACTCATAGCTTTAAGTCATTAACTTCATACATTCCGACATCTAACATCCACCCATTTTTAGATAATGAATTAACTCTAGAAGAGTTAATTGAAAGTATAGAAAACGCTAAAATTAACAAATCGGCTGGTAACGATGGCGTTATAAATGAATGCTTTAAATTACTTCCACCAAATTGGTTGCATTACCTACTGAATCTCTACCAAACAGTGTGGGAGCAAGAGAAAATTCCTTTAAATTGGGGAAAGATCAAACTTAAAATGATCTACAAAAAAGCAGATCCCCATGATCCGGACAATTACAGAGGCATTGCTCTTGTTAACAACATTGTGAAAATATTTACAAGAATATTAACTAGACGACTAACTGATTGGGTTGAAAGTAGAAATATCTTACCTGATGAACAAATGGGGTTTCGTCAAGAAAGGGGTTGCAGAGATGGTATTTTCTCTCTATCGGCTTTAGTTAACCTAAACTTACGAAAAAAAAGGGCAAAAGTCTACGGAATTTTCGTAGATCTGCAAAGGGCATTTGATTCCCTGTCGCATATGAAATTATGGGAAAAGTTGCATAAAGTGGGGATTTATGGCAAAATTGTTAATATAATAAAAGATATTTATGGCAAGGCATCAATATTTATCGAAAGTGACTGCAAACAAACAAAAGAGGTTAATGTCACGGAGGGAGTTCTGCAAGGGGAAAATCTTAGCCCACTTTTATTTTCTTTATTCATCTCCGATATTGTAGATTTCTTCAGAGATCACGGTGCAATGGGGATTAGTATAAACGAAAGACAGGATGCATTAATGCTCCTATACGCTGATGATATAGTTCTGTTAGGGCACTCTTGGATAGATGTGCAGTTTAAATTAGATCTGCTCAATAAATATTGTGCGCAAAATTCACTGAAGGTTAATATCGCTAAAACTAAAATTTTACCATTCCAAAAAGGAGGGAAATTTGGCCATCAAAGGAAATTCGTTTTTAATGATAAGGAAGTGGAGATAGTTAGGGAATTCAAGTATTTAGGGGTCATTTTCTCAACTAGTGGTAAATTCAGAAAAGCAGCAGAGCATAGTAAATCACTAGGGATAGCGGCATGTACAAAAGTTAAACAGTTATTATCTAAGGGAAAATCGGATTCATGGGAGACTAAGGAAATTCTCTTTGACAGTATGGTTGCTAGCGTCCTATTGTACTGTGGAGAGATCTGGGCAGCTCCTTACGGTGACATCCTAGAAAAAGTTCAAATAAAATATTTTAAATCTCTCCTAAAACTTCCAAAATCGACCCCCGATGCTGTTCTACGACATGAAATTAGTAGAATACATCTAGATTTCTTTATATTTAAAAGGATGATCGGATGGTGGATATTGCTACTCAAAATGAAAAGTGATCGTATCCCGAAATTATGTTTTGAAAGGCTAGTAAACTTAATACATTTGGATCAGATTCCTTTTAATTGGTGCCGGTTTTTAAAATGTTCATTGGAAAAAATAGGTGCAATAAATTTTTGGGAATCACAAGATTGCAGTGAATTGATTAGAAATAAGAATAGATTAATAGACGCTTTTAAATTGTACCTCACTAGTAATGACATTGAAAAACTCTATAATACAAAATTTAATAGTTATATTAGATTTATCAGTAATTATAATAGTAAGCAGTCTTATTTTCTAGTGAATGCTCCAATAAAATATGTAAGAATAATGGCACAGATCCGCTTGGCAAGTGATAAATTCCCTAGAATAATAATTGGAGATAAAATATACGAATTCAGACCAGAAACCTGCTGTGCGTTTTGTAATGACAACTCGCCGGATTCTATTGTACACTTTTTGTTAAGATGTAAGACCTTTGATACATATAGAGTCAAATATTTCAGCAAATTTATATCGATAAATAGCCAAATAGAATTTGATATGTTAGAAAATATCTTAAATTGTACCAATCTATACCATATTAGAAATGTGTATAATTATATAAAAAAATGTTTGATGATAAGATATAATTTAAATCAGTGGCTATGGGCATATACTAATGCCAATACCAAATAAAATAAAAAAAACGTAAAAAAAAAATATATATAAAATAAAATAATGAATAAATTAAATTATTTATATATTATGTATTAACATTTATGTGTATAGTATCAACTAAATAGGAAGATACTTTGATTTTTACGGAGATTTATTTACGTTCCTTTATATAAATTAGCGTTGCTATAAACAAATCATACAGTAAGATGTAAGCATAAATTCAGAAATGGAATTTTCAATAATTGTAGTAAATACAATAATTTAAACAAAAAAAAAAAATTTATAATATTATATTATATAAATGTAAACAGGTAAATGTTTATTTTGATTTCAATTGATGAAGAAAAGAATATCTTTATTTTATTATTGTTTTGTTCACTGAACTCTTGCTATTAAAATTATTGTAATTTTAAAAGCAATAAATAAATTTTGAAAAATTTTGAATTTTTTTTTTTTTTTAATTTCTCCGCGGAAATAGATTTTTGGTAAGTTCTCGGAGTTTGAATTTTTCCCACACTACATTTCAGTAATGTTGGAGTTAGATACATGTGCTATCTGGCGGCCAACAATACAAGTGTTTAGTAAAAAACAGCAAAATAAAATAAAAATATATATTGAATGAAAATATTGAGTGGACTGTATATAATGTAATGAATGGTTGAGTAAAATGGGAGATTAAAAATTTATAATTATATCGATATATAATGAATATATAATTTAAATTTAAAAATTGGTAGCAAATATTCTTTATTATCACTTTCAACAGCCAAAGGAATGGCGCTTACCTTAAAGCACAGAATCCTAGCTACCAGTGCTGGAAGACCCATTGGTCCTTAGCCCATATCGGCGACAAGGGGAGAGGAGAAATAGGAACTAGGAAATAAATCTTATGTGCCTGTAACTCTTGAAGCTTGAACCATACACTGCTGCTTGGCTGATGATTGTAGATAATAAATAAATGGGCTCCTAGAAGCTGCATGGCAGGAAACTAACCGGAAGTAACAACCATGTGATTTTACAATGAACTGTACAGGTCCGAGAGAACCAAGCCGCTAAGTCGACAAAAGAACTAATTTATTAACACTACCCAGGAAAACTAGAAGTAACAAACTTGGGTTTCTACAATTAAGGGCAACCAAACTGGCATGATGAATTGTATAGGTATAACACTGTGACCTATTCAAGGAAGTGTTGCATAACGACTTACTCGTTCGAGCTTAAAATGGCGACTAACTGAAAGAGAGGAGAAAAATGCATAGATTACCCCCTCTCACCATCCAAAATAAAATTATTGTACGCGTTGGCGGCAAATTTGAATTTACATTAAATACCGAACAACAGGGGAACTTGAATTTCCACTTCTCTATTTTGAAAATTTATCTCAATCTGACACTTTTATAATTAGTTATAAAAAAAAAAAAAAAACCTACCAATCAATACAAATACAGCAACTTGATGAAGTTTAAGCTACATTTTGGACAAGACTAAGACCAAAGAAATATCTGTTTGATGACTGCGGGTCCCAATTTGGCCACGAAAAAAAAATTCTAATAAGGGCAAATAAACGATTAGTAAAAATTCCAAGTTTGACGAAACGTTATCAATGGAAATGGCAAGAATTTATTGGTAGAGATGTAATGATGATTTGATTGTATCATACGACGATTTTTTTTGCCACTTAACTTCGCTTCTTCTTTCGTTGCGACATTAAACCAAAAATAAAAACATTTATTTTTGAAACTATATAAGATGCTGTTTATTACTGAACAATATTTCTAGTTTTTCGTAAATAAATCTATCAAAATAAGAGAAAATAATTCTAGTTTTTCTTTTAAAAAGAAGAATATCCCGTTTACATTACATTGTCTACTAGTTTTATAGAAGTAGCGGGCATCCAGCCAGATAGTTCTGATAGTTGTTCACTAAAATACGATACCATACACTCATAGTCATACTCCCTAAAACATTTTATATTTAACTAAAAGCTTAGTTATTCATTTCTTTTATCAATTTTTTTTTCTTTTTTAAATAGCGCACTTTTAAAAAAAGATATAAATAGGGTTCTCTATTTTTTAAGTAGCATTATTTTTTTGTATTTACCACTTCCTTGACATTATTTGCTTTGTTTTCTCCTTTTTTTATTGAGTAAAAAAAGTTAAAAAAAAACTTAGTTGCAAATTTTGTGTCAAAAATTAAAAATAAAAATAGATTTAAAATAATCTCGAGAATAATTTAAATTATTCAAAAACGATTTTCCGTCTTACTATTTTCGTAAAATGTTCATTTTATAAACATTTTGACAATAATATATAAGGTTTGGCAAGAATTGAGATGGTCCCTGACAACTTGGAGACTTTAATAAAACATCAAAGATAAAAAAAACAACTAAAAAAAACTTAAAAAATTAATTTCTAAAAAATAAAAAGATAAAGATTCAGATTAACTCTACAGATGTAAGCCAAAACTCCATCCCTCGAATTAAAAGAATAGGTATTCTGGGACATATAAAAGATGGGATTTCAAGTAACACAAGTTATACATATATCACAAATATGTCAAAAAGTATATCAGCAAGACTACGAACATAGAAATCCGCACTATCGGCTTATTTCCTTCCCGTTCTGTAAAGTATAGTTTGTAAAGTTTTATAACTTATAGTAACTTAGTTCACGAGTTAGTTTTTCCCTATTGCATTCTCATTATAGTTAGTCATCACTAACTATACGGCGTAATACGAAGTATGCAACAAAAGGGTTAGTAACAATTTCCATTTATTTTAATTAACATTACTTTCCTCTCTATTTCATTTCAAATTAATTTATATATAAATTATATATTGATATTGCTACACTGAATTCTAATTAATTATATTGAATACGTGCATGAGTACTTACTGCCTCTAAATCAAACTTTTGGGCTACTAAATTTTGGTTAATGAAATTTTAGGGGGGCAAATGAACTTTGTAATATATACCATATACATATTATTTTTGACGCCCGCTGCTTCAAATTATTTTGTAAAGATTGAAACCCGCATAAGGCATAGCGTATTAAATAGCAGTTCTGGTTAAATATTTTGGCTCTTCCGGAAATTGTGGCTGGAAGAATTTGTTATTTATTTTTTTTTTTTTGAATAATTTACATCCCAACTGATAAAATTGGGTGAAGTTCTTTATCCACAATCGGTGCAGTATATTTGCTTTCTAATATTTCTTCAATCAAAATAGTATATTTATATAAATAAGTTCATTTCCTCACTTTGCTGATATGATTCTTAGCTGTTATATAACCTTCACCAATGCCAATGTACTACAAGTTCTGTAAAATATGTTGAAAGTGCTAGAAATAGCGGCATCCACATCTTTGCTAACTAGATGATTTTCTATTTTCTCTATCAAGTTTTTATGGTTCTCTTTAATTACATTTTATATGGGTTTGATTGGCTTTAACTTAACGGTACAGTAAGCTTGTAATATGAAATGAAATGAAATTTTATTGCTTATAAAGATAAATCTCATAGCAAGGGTTGACCTTACTAGACAAGTATAGGTACAGTTATATAATTATGTTAATCAGAAAGATTATAAATTAATAAAGTTCAAATGAATAGAACAAATTACGCTTTACAATGACGAAAAATACAATAATAAAATACATTTTTTTTTCTTCTTTTAACTAACATAGAATTAATATTCGTACAATAAATAATATTGGTTAAACAAAATGATAAGGTGAGCAAGATTGGATTTTAATGTAGAATAATTTTTCTGAATTTGAAACAATTAGTCACAAATAGGAAGATATTATTGATTTTCTTATTGTCGCTACCGTCAATAGTTAATAAATTAAATATTTTGTCAGAGATGGTGTTACAGAGGCCAATGTAGCTATTAATAAATTTGTATCTATATTGGTTTAAGGCTGGACAAATTAACAGTAAATGTAAAATATTATCATCGTCGTCCTTACACAGCGGGCAGAGTCAAGGTGAAATGTGACAGAGTATTGAGCATAGCTTAAATGATTAGTGTACTTCCCAGTGTAGTGGAATCGTTTTTCGTGATTCCTATGGTATGTAGTAGATGTCTTGAAGAGGGCGGAAGTTAATTTAGAGATTTTTGGAAGTTAGTGCTCGAATTATTAACACTGAATTTATAAAAATAGACTGTATTTGTACAATAATTTAAACGTGAGTAATGGTAACTATTAACAAGAAATACTTAGAAATAAATAGGAGATAAATAACTAATAATTTAGAATGATTAAAATAAATGAACTAAGATACACAACTAAGGAAATAAGTATAAATAAAACCTGTATAGGGACGCGGAACTGCTGCTCGTATAATAATCTTGAAGACGTACTGAAGTATAATCATCCCCCTCTTCCAATGGGGCGAAGTTTATATCAATGTTAGCAACACTCACACCAAGACATCTGTCCTAGTGTGCGACCTTGTGCGACCTTGGTTAGTTCGGTGACCAGCGATTTAGGTCAGTGGCCAGCTTATCGGTGCTTGCTTTGATGTAAAGTATTGACCCTTGGTTTTGTTTGTTTGGCCGCGGCCTTGTCTTGAAGACAGCGGCCGGCTAGGCCACTAGTTATAAATTATTCTTTCTTTTTGTTATGTGTTGTGAAGGTTTGACATTGCTATGACCTTGCCATGTCATTACACCAGAAAGACGTAACTGCGACATTATCCTCACTTTGCTGAAATGATTCTTAGCTTTTATATAACCTTTACCAACGCCTAATGTACTATAAGTTCTGTAAAATATGTTGAAAGTGCTAGAAATAGCGGCATCCACATCTTTGCTAATTAGATGATTTTCCATTTACTCTATCAGGTTTTTATGGTTCTCTTTAATTACTCCTAAATTCTCTGTAGTCCAAATATCTTCAGCTCCTACTGTAGCCAAATAGGATCGCAGCTGCTGACACCAATTATAAGGCATATATATCCATTGTGTCTAGTAACTCCCTTTGCCTCACGTAGCAAATTTTGGGAAGCTCGTCCGAACCCATTTTTAATAGTTTTTGCCACCAATTTAGCATTCTTTTAAATATTTTACATTTTACATGTACCTGGCCAGTTTCGAGTCTGACAAAATAGTTTGGTGTATTTCTAGGCAGTAAAAGAATAGATTTAAAAAATGAAAGTTGAGCCTTCTCAACTACGTCTGCATAAGGCGGATCCCAGATCTCTGATGCGTATAGAAGGGTTGATTCGGAAGTAGCAGCAATTAATTTCGTTTTGGCGTCCCAATCGTCAGATTTACTTTTGATGAGAGTATTCTTTACTGCTGAATTAGCGATTATACCTTTGGCCAGAAAATGTTTGCTTGCTTGGTAAAACTTTCCCAGAAGAAGATAGTGGAACACCTAAATATGTAAAAGAATTCACTAAGTAAGCTTGTAATATAAATCAAACAAACACAAATAATAATAATAATATACTAGGGAAGGGACAAAGACAACTCAGTGGTTAGCGTACTGGACTCCCACGCGGAGGACCTGGGTTCAAGACCAGCTGTGCTACCCTTAGACTTTTTATTCCTAGGAGTTCATTGTCCGGTGATGGACAGTGTTGTCTGTAATGAGAGAACACTGTCCAGAGGCCGGCAGTGCACCAAGATGGCTCCGGACGCCAATGACCATAAATGTTGACGCTCCTTAAATTAAAAAAAAATACTATAAATATTAAATAATAATATACATGAATAATATAATAAATATACAATATAATATATATAAATAATAATGATACAGTGAAGTGATTTGCTCAGTGGTTAGCGCGCTGGACTAACACGCGGAGATCCCGGCTTTGAGTCCAGCCTTACTGCCCTTAGATTTTCTCTTCCTAAGAGCCTCTCAGCTCGTTTCCCGGTGATTGACAGTGTTATCTGTAACGACAGAACGAACATTCATCAAGTAACTTCGATTAGCCGGAACTGCAGTTTAAATAAAATGTTTCTATATTGTCGCAATTTTCTCAAAAATGGTTCCAAACTTTGAATTCAACTCTACACCATATAAAACTATCAATTATATTGAAATATTTTACCAGAAAAAAATATTTTTGATTTTTTGTGGAGAAAAATGCAACTTTAAACGGCTGCTTTACGTTTTACTGGGGGCTGATAGCATATAGTACAGTGTAGGCGTTACTTTATAATACAGTCATATTCAGTTAATATAATTCCTGTTTCTAATAATATTTATATGTAACACTAAAGCCAACTAAGCATTTATTATAAATTCCAAATTTAAAAACAGTTTTTTAATTACAGTGTAACTAGAGTGTTAATGGCAGTAAGATGAATCGTTTTAAAAGTTTTTGTTTTGCATAAATTATTTATTAATTAATTCCAAACTATTATCGGCCTAAAATTATGAATTTTCTATTGTATATAATGGAAATATGGCCTTAAAAGACTTTAAAAATATTATTTTCTTTATTCCTTGAAAAACTTATATCAAAATTAAATTACTAGTCTTGATAGATCTGTATTGAAAAATAGATTAATAATTTAATTAAAAAAAAAAAAAACGTGGTTTATATTTAAAAAGATCCAGTTCATACATTAAATCCATCCATATTGGATATAAATGTAATGGTTGTAGGAGGAGATGTTGGTTGTAGATGTTGATAGATAAATAACACCTCAATATCGGTATAAGATATATAATTGATATATATGTATATGACTGACTGCCAAGGACTGTATACTTTACACTACAAGAACTGAACAGACTGACTGACGTGGCTAAACGATGTGTAAGTTATGTTTTTATTCGAGGGAAAACTCTTTTTAAAAAAAGCACAAGTTTATTAGCAATACAAACATACAGTAGTACAATCAACTATATCAAGTGTGAGAGTGACAAGTTGAGAAATGAGAATTGAGAATGAGAATCATAATCTAAGTACATGTATATATAGTAAATATAGGAATGCGTGGGACGTTGTTTACTAACTGGAGTCACCTCAGATAATCTTATGCTGACGGTTTATTTAACTCCTCCCAGGCTAAAAGGGGACTCCAGGTGCCGCTAGACTTCCTGTCGGCTTCCTGTTATCTTTGATGTCCTGTGAACTTATCTCTGATGCGCTTTTGCTGCATCGTGAGAAATTATATTTTATTATAACAATACAAATTACAATTATTATTATTATTATTATTATTATGACAGTATTAATAATTGAATGATTATTATTTATACTTATACTATTTATCTTAGGTATTTCCTTAAATAAAATATTTTGTTTACTTATTGTTTTTAACATAATGCTCTTATTGCTAAAATGTTCTAATGTAAAATTTAATTTTAAGTTTTCGAATATCATTTCTTTACTTCTTGTGATATAATGGTTTAATTTATAATCATTGATTTTACAATTTTTATCCGTTCTAAATTTGTATATTCCTATTATTTCTATTTGTTTTTTAAAGTCTATACATTCTATTTTGAGTTGTTTAGGTTCTCTGCTAATTATGATTGCAATATTTGAGTTTTCAATTTTTATTATCACAAAACCTTCGTTTACTTTATGGTATTTGCAATCTTTATTATTGTGATTTAACAATATACTTTTTAAACAATTATTTACTTCTACGTAATTTGTTTTACAATAATAATTACCTTTGTTCTTATTACACTTGCTGGTGGTTAATAATTTTTTATTTTTGTTGATTATTAATTCTTTCTTTTGGTCTAACATTAACATTTCATTATTATTTACAATTGGGATAGGTGTTATTTGTAACAATACATTATGTTCATACTCTTTTTCATAGACAGGTATTTCCAATAGATATTCTATTTGTTTATTTTGCAATTTACAGTGGCTTGAAATTTGAGAACTACTGTCCCAAAAATTGGTGTTATCTACATGGTTTGTTAGTTTCATTAAATCTGGCATTGTTATTATTGAGCTGTGTAATTTATTTAGATTACAAAATGTTAGGCTGGTTTCTATTTCGGCCATAACTTCAATTAAATTTATTGTTATTAGTGTTAGTTGGTTTATTGTGTCTTTTATTATTAATGTGTTTTTCCATGTTAGCTCTTCCTTAAGTAATACTTCTAATTGTGCGATCCTAGATTCTACTACTAGTTCATTGTGTTTAATGTTATCAATTTGTTTGTTAAATTTCTCTACCATTTCTTTATTTATTCTAATTGACTCTAAATTTTGTTTTTGCAGTATCTCTTGATTTTTATTTATTTGTTCAAACAACTGATTATATTTTTCTCCATCTTCCGCATCTAAGTTTCCGGAAATGGCTTTAATTATTGTTCCGATTCCATTTATTAATCCACGTTTCGTTCTTTTATTATTGTTCTTAAATAAATTGTTTATTTTTAACGTTAATCTATTCAAATTAAAATTTAGTATGTTTAAGGGGGTTTCTATTTCTCTAATAATTACTCTACTCGAGGAATTTGTCTCTTCTATTTTTATACTAATTTTATCGTTATATTCTTTTAACTTTAAATACTCTATCTCTATACTACTTAGATTGTAGCTATAATATGAATATTGAGAGGTTAGATATATATACACATTTCCTAATTCTAAAATATTTAGCCCTGTCTTCTGGCTTACGGGTTCAAGTTCTGCGGCTCTTGCTGTGCAGCGGCATCTGCAACATATAGCCGTTTACGTTTTATTTTATCGATTTTGTGCCTCTTGTTTGGGCCTACTTTTATTACTCCTAATTTTGGGTTGTAGTTTTCTGCAATATGTGCTTTATATAGCGGTTTCCTAATTTTATTTATTCTTCTCTTGCCTTCCTTTATGAGGATTTTATTCGGCAATTGATCTGGTAGGGGTTCAGTTTCCCTTTGCTTTAAAAATCTCTTATTTTTCTCAATACTAATTTTTTTATTAATTTCCTCGTGCAGGATTTTTAATTTATTCTTGTAATTTAACATATAATCATCCGCTGTGGATTTCGTATTAAATATACTTTTATCCTTATCCGCTCCGAATAGGATTTCAGTAGGGGTAAATTTTAAATTTATATTAATAGAGTTATTATAAGCTAGTATAGCAAAATTTATTTTGTTTTCTTTTTTTAATTCTTCATTTTGATTTATTATTCTAAGGTGTTCTATTAAGGTCGAATGGAACCTTTCTATTATTCCATTACTTTTCGGATTGTTTATACAGGTCATGTGGGCTGTGATTTTATATAATTTTAGTAATTCTTTTACTAAGTTGTTATTGAATTCCGTGCCGTTGTCATATGTTATTTCGTTAGGGATTTTATATTGACCAAAGTGTTGTAATAGTTTTTCTACTATCTCTGTCGCGTTTAATGTTTTTAGTGCGTGTATTTGGGCGAATTTGGAGAAAGCGTCTATGATTGTTAGGTATTTCTCATTTTCTAATGTGAGTGTGTCTATGTGAATAATATCGAATGGGTATTTGGGCGTGTTTGTTAAGTTATCTGTGAGTTTGTATGGGTTTCTTTCATACTTATTCAATTGGCATGTTTCGCAGTTGTTGATAAATCTTTGGATATTTTCGTGTAGTTTTGGCCAGTAGTATTGTCTTTTTAATCGAATATATGTTTCCATAATCGCTCTGTGATTTGTTTTTCCCAGGTGGTAATTTGTAATAATTTCTAATTGGTCTGCTGTGTTTTCTACATCTGTTAGTACGTTTTCACATTGTATTAATTTGTACGAGTCTTTTGTAAATTGTGATTGTAGTACATCGTTTATTGTTAGGATTATATCTTTGTTTATTAAACAATAGTAGTTAACTTTCGGTACTAAATAGTCTTTGATGAATTTAAATATTTCGTTTTTTAAATCTCTTTTGTCTAATTTAATTGTTAGTCTCTGTTTACTTTGTCCATGTAATTTTATCAAGTTTACCTCTGTACTGTTTTCGTGTGCTTCTATTATAATTTGGTTTTTTCCTACGTTTATACATGTTTCTTTATATGTTATTCCGTTTAGTTCATTTTCTTCGGCTGAGTGACATGTCTCTAAATCATCTTCGTCTATATTCGGGATTAAACTTTCATTGTCATTTATGTAAATTTCTGCTGGTGATGTTTCATGTATGATAATTTTTATGTGTGTTTCCTTGAATATTTCTTGCAAGTTTTCTTCAATGTTTTCAATAGTGTCTGACATGTGTAGAGCGAATATGTCATTTTGAATGCAATAGTCTCTGAGATTTATTAAGCATGTTTCTAAGGGTTTTCTTTCTACTTTGTCTGTGTTGTTTTGTTTTATTGTTAAATGAAATAGCGTGTTTTTATCTTGAAGGTGTTGGGGATAAACTTTACCAATTTGTAATTTCTTGTTTTTTAAATAATCTTTATAAGTAAATTTATTATTTATTTGATCCGAGTTCTTCTCTATGGTTTGTCCGTTAGTAGTTATAAAATGTATTATGTTTTGGGGGTTTTCCAAAATGTTTTTTTTGTTTTTGTTATTTCAAACGGGGGTCTTATTCTTGATAGGGCGTCGGCGTTACAATTTAGCTTTCCTTTTTTGTATTCAATGTCGAAGTTGAATTCGTCTAAACGAATTTTCCATCTCATGAGTCTGCTGTTGGGATCTTTTAAAGACATTAGCCAAACTAAGGGTCGATGATCTGTCTTTATTGTAAATTTTGTACCATAGAGGTAAGGTCTAAAATATTTCGTGCTCCAAACAATGCTTAGGAGTTCTTTTTCTGTAGTCGAGTAATTTAGTTCGTGGTCATTTAAAGTTCTACTTGCAAATGCTATTGGTAAATCTTTTCCGTCTATATTTTGACTTAATACCGCTCCTATTGCGTAATTGCTTGCGTCTGTCGTTAGAATAAATGGTTTTTTAAAATCGGGATATTGCAAAATTGGGGCGTTTATTAATAGGGTTTTACTCGTTTCGAATGCGTCTCTATATTCTGTGTTTGTTACGTCTATTTTGTTGTCTTTCTTTAAACATTTCGTCATGGGTTTTGTTAATTTCGCAAAGCTTGGGATAAATTTTCGGTAGTAACCTAATAGTCCTAAATATGCTTTTATTTCTTTGGGTGTTTTTGGAATTGGGAATTCCTTAACTGCCTTGATTTTATCTGGATTTGGTTTTATTCCATTTTGTGTTATTATGTGTCCTAGATATGATACTTCTTTTTTTAAAAATTCCGATTTGTCTAATTGAATTTTGAGATTGAATTCTTTTAATTTGGAAAATACTTTCCTTATGTTTTGTATGTGTTCCTGAAGTGAAGTTCCTAGTATTATTATGTCGTCTAAATATACTAAACAGATTTTGTTTATATATTCCTTTAATATGGAATTCATTAGGCGTTGAAATGTGGCTGGTGAGTTCTTCAGTCCGAAGGGTAAACGTTTGAATTCGTAATGTCCTAAATCCGTATTGAATGCCGTCTTTTCGATTGAGTTTTCGTGCATTAGTATTTGGTGGTAACCGCTAGTGAGGTCAATTGTTGTGTAGTACATGTTTCTCCCTAATTGGTCAAGTACTTCCGTTATGTTAGGGATTGGAAATTTATCGTCCACTGTCTTGGCGTTTAGTTTTCGATAATCTATTACCATTCTGAACTTTCTTTTTCCTGATGCGTCCATTTTTTTTGGGAACTATTAAAGCGGGTGAAGCCCATGGGGATTTCGACTCTTGGATTATGTCATCCTTTAACAGTTTCGTCACTTGTTCCTTTATTTCTTGTTTATATACTTGTGGGTGTCTGTAAGCTTTTGTGTATACTGGTGTTTCATCAGTAAGTTTTATCTCATGTTTTATTGAGTGGGTGTGAGAAAGTGGTTGGTTTTCTCTTGGTATTATTTCTTTAAATTCTTTAATCACTTTAAATAATTCTGTTTGTTCCTCTTTATTTAGGTGGTCTGTACGTATTTTTATTATTTCTGTTTCTATGTGATTCGATTCAAATTTTTGTTTCTTTTGATGTTTCTTTCTTTTATTTTGTGTGAGTGTATTTTCTTTTTCCGTATTTTGGAAGTATTTAAATTTTAGAGTTTTATTTAAAATTTGTACTGTATTGTTTTGGAAATTTAATATAATCTTTAGGTCTGTAATTGCTGGAATACCCAGTAGTAAATTAAATTGTAAGTGAAAATCGTGTAAATAAAATTTTATGTCTTTTCCTTCAATGTTGATTATCACACATTCTGTTCCTGTTTGTTTGCCAGTCGCTGTTGTAAATATAAAGTTTTCTTTGTGAATTTTAAATTTTTGTTTATTATTATGCACATATGTTTTGCTAATTAAATTTATTGATGAACCTGTGTCTAGTAAAGTGTAGTAGTCTTTTAGTTTTATAAATGGAAGTTTAGAGTTGGATTGTATATTCAGGATTTCTCCTCTAAATTTATAGGAGGTTCCCCTAAAAAAGAATTGTAGTTCTCTATTTGTTCCACGTTATTGTTTAAAGGGTTTTGATCTTCTTCCTCTAAATTATTTTCTTGATTAAATAGTTCTTCCGCTATAAAATTTGGGTTTTGATTGGGATATCTCGTGTTCTGTTGTGTAAAATAGTTATTTGGTTGTCTGTACTTATTCGTATATCCGTTTGTGGTTGGTTTCCACAATTTTGTGCTGGTTTGAACCGACATTGGTGTTGGTTGTGTTTGGTAATTTCTTTGCATTTGTTGACGCGGTGCGTATGTTTGCGAATTTCTTTGTTGTATTGTAATTGGTTTACTTGGAAATGGGGTTCGTGTAAATCTTGGGACTAATTGTGTTGTCCTATTAAAATTTTGTTTTTGTACGGGTGTTTCCGTGATGTTATTTAAGTATTGGAAATCATTAATTATTAATTGTTCCAGTTGTATTAATGTCTTTGGTCCACGGGTGGCTAAATTATTTCGTAGTGGATCTTTTAGTGATGTTATAAAATGGTGTGTTACTAGATTTTCCTGAAATCTAATTAGAAATTCTTTATTTTCTGCTGTACCCTCCATTAGATTTACTTTTGCCCTAAATAAGTTAAATTTTTCATTTAATTCTCTTAGGCTGTCAAATACATTTTTACCAGGTGTACTGTGTAATATGTTTAACATTATGCTAGCGGGTTCCTGACGATCCGCGAAGCTATTTATTAAGTGGGTTCTTAACTCTTCCCATGTATTAAATTGTAGGTTTCTCAGGTCTTCATTTGCTTTTCCGACTATTTTATTCTTTATTGTTAAAAATACTATCCGTTTTTGTAGTACGGTCGGTGGGGGTTGTAGTGTATTTAGTGTGGCATTTAATTCGTCAATATTTAATAGAAATTGGGATAATGCTTTCGGGTTCCCGTCGTATGTTGGGACCGTCTCCAATATCATTTTGAGTTCCATACTATTTGCCATTGTGTGTGGTTAAACAAGGTTTACAAATGTCACAAATAAAATATCTTCACAAGCAATATTTTGTTTTAGTTGCAATCCAATATTTCATGCACTAGTAATTTTAAATAATTGATTGTTAGTTTCTTAATTTAATTTTCTTTTCTTTTTTTTTAATAAAATTTATTTTATTTTTAATTTATATAAAAATTTTAAAATTTCAATTTATTTGAAAAATTTTTTAAGTTCAATTTAAAAAATTTTTTTTTTGAAAAATTGTAAAGTCACAATTTATTTTTATTTTCTTTAAAAAATTTTAAATTGTAAAGACTTACAATATCAGCACGCTGACTGCGGTGAGTACGGCTGCTGCTGCAATTTTCATTTGCGGGGTTGGCTTCTGATGGTGGTTGATTCTCTTCCTACTGGAGCCAATGTTTGTCTGCTTCTTGCCTTTTCGTGAGCCTCTGCTGTATGA